>VDFB02230953.1:0-12884 GCA_007258455.2 Sequoia sempervirens | reverse complement strand
TTATTATTAGATTACAATGTATTATTAGATCACAATGTGTGTGTGTGTGTGTGTGTGTGTGTGTGTGTGTGTGTGTGTGTGTGTGTGTGTGTGTGTGTGGAGTGGAGAGAGAGAGAGAGAGAGAGAGAGAGAGAGAGAGAGAGAGAGATCATATAACCATACATAATAGTGAAATTACAATAATATAGTATATGTCATTTATTTTGATCTTAATAGAGAATGCAAATACCTTGTTTTAGAAAATAGACATAAGAGGGCTAAAAAAATAAGAGAATACAAAGTGCAAAACAAAAAAGTTGAAAACATATTCTTTTTCACATTTAAAATAATATCTCAAATGAAAATAAAATCAATAACTTGATATCTAAAACTTATTTTATAATTTTTAAATGTGTTTTTCTTTAAATTTTTTTATTATCTATTCAATTGTCTAAATGTATATGTAAGTTTATTTATTAATATGTTAGAGAGTATGTGTTTGTGCATGTTGCGTGTTGTGGGATTAAATAATTAATAATAAATGTTAAATAATGAAATGAAATAAACTTATACAAATCTATATTTTTTCTTTAAAGAAATTAAGTATTATCTAATTATGAAATATTTGCATATATATTTAAAACACAAAGCAATGCAAATGAAAAAAAAAGTTGTCATCAAATAAAAATAGAATGTTCCCATTCAGTTGTCAAATCAATATTTATTTGGCTTTTATATGATAAGTGACCATTAAAAACAGTTGATTTACCATTAAATGACAATTGAAACTTGTTTTGTGAGACTTGTTTGAGACTCAAATCTCACACTATATGTAAGATATCGACTAATAATTTTAAATTTCAATTAATTACGCCGAGTTAGTATTACAATGGCATCCACAAAAAGCAGTGTAAGGAAAAACTCTTCAGCTAGAAATTGACATTCAAATGACATGCAAATCCTTATCCACTCTTATCTTTTGAAAAAAAAGCGTAGTCATTATTGTTAACTTCTTAAAATGAATTTAAAAAACAATTTTCTTTTATGAAAGGTGTAGTTTTGTTCTATATTTCGCTTTTTAATTTTTTTAAATATTTTCAATAAAACTTAAATATTATTTTAAATATATTTTAATATTATTTTTGGGAAGATAAATATGAAGTTGTAATCTAAAAGAAAAAAAAAATGGTTACAATTTAAAATAGATTTCAATTAGGGTTAGGATTAGAGTTTTGATTAGAGAAAAGATGAAAATAAATGGCCTCACAAAGATAACTTCTCTCGCATTTTAATATACTAATATTTAATATATGTATGCTATATTCTAATATACTGCTAGTTAATATATTTTCATCAACTCTTATATGTGAAACTTATTTGAAACTCAAATCTCACCCTCTAACAATTAATTAATATATTGTCATATCCTCAAAATTGTTTTAAGACAATGCAAAATGAGGATTTTTTAGTGGTATAAGGTACATTATGCTAAGCTCCATTTCAAATTCTTTTCCCTCGAGCAGTTGGAAGCCGAGATAATGAGAAGATTGTGGCAGAATAATTCAGATGATTTTAACATAAAAAACAATAAAATAAAGCTCCTTTAAAAACTAAAACTAAAAGAAAGATTTTTTACTATATATCGAAACATAGATGAGTATATATATATATATATACACCTGTCTCTCAACTGGTTTAATCCCTAGATTGAAATCAACATGGAAGTGGGTGAAGAAGAGCCAAAGCTGCTGCCTCCGTCGTCCTGCTCAGGAGGTAACTATTTATTAATAACAATCTCTTTCAATTTTTAATTTTTTTGACTGTCTTGTTTCATCTCCTAAATTGTTTGCTCTAGGACTATATTTGGGATTTTGTTATACGTATGTACTAATTGTGATATTAATGTTAATAAGTCACTGTATATTCAGAGTTGATTCCAGGAATTTTAAACGAGGTTACATTGGGACCCATCATTGGTCGGGTGGCAATCTATACAAAATGTAGATTGGCCACATTGAACAAAGATTGGAAGGAGGCCCTGATGAATCCTCATCCTACCCAAGCTAAATTTTATGCAGATTACAGTCGTCGATTGAACCCTCGACCTCTGGCCAACTCAATTCTTGTATTTTCTTATAGCCGTGCGTTGGCAACTAAATTTTATGCTCTCAGTATTTATCAAGGCGGCGCTCTAACAAGTCTCCCACTCCCCAATAACATTGGTTGTTGCAAAAAATTTCTTGTTACAGACCAACGAATATATTCTCTTGTTGGTACCTTGGGTGGCCCTCTTGAGGTGAGTGTACTTGATTTCTGCAGAGGAACACTTCGCTTTCAGTGGGAATATGTGGGCACAATGACAATCCCAGAGCGAGGGAATGTAAGGTCTTCAACTCTCACTGGTCAAGGTAAAGATATTATTTTCCATTCACAGCTTCCACTTATGCATTGCAACTGCAACAAAGATACAATTTCAGACCATTTTACTGTACTTTCATCTTATATGTTTAAACAGTGCCACATTTTGACCTTAACTTTACCTTTTTCCAGATGGAAGCTCAAGTGTTACCTCTATCTGGGTTTATCAAAGTCGTTACAATCTAAACGACCTGTCTCTTTGGAGGCACACATATGCATCCGGGGAACAGTGCGAATGGAAGAGAATTCATCCATCTCTATCTTCACCACCACAACAAAATGATAAATTTCCTCCCATATATCTGGAGATACATGACAAAAAAAAGAAGCTCCGATATTTTTTTAAGCGCTATAATTATGCGTATATAGGAGAAAACACCAGTATGTTGGTGGTGTGCAAGGATGACTACAATGCCAACACTGGAGAATTAAATGCCATAAATCGAACAATAGCAACTGCGAGAAACTCCATTGACCGTGATTTCAATTTCCAGAAAATGTACCTCAAAAATCAATGTGTTGAGTTAATTGTTCACAGTAAAGAATGGACAACATTTCAAAATGATTGGCGACGTTATATTCCCCGAGATGATACTCACCCTCACCGGTTTATGAAGATTTCAATTGATTCGTTTAGCAGAGGCTCCAAAGAATGGGAAGGGCAGTTTAGCCTGCCTAGCTGGGACAGAGCGAACGGAGCGAAGTTGAGCTACATGGCTTTGACACAAGAAGGAATGATCAATTATTACCATATGTCAACAAAACAAGCTTATTTATCAGAGATGTTATCAGGTGCACGGCAGGTCGTCAACTATTTTACACCTGGGATTGCCAATTGTGGGAATCCTAGACAGTAAATTTCTCTCTCGATCCAGCTTACACCAATGTTGTGTATATTTCCATGCTCTGGTAATGGGGAATTTAGGTTCAATAAACGGTTGATCTTTGGGTTGGTTGCTTCAACATTGTATTTGGAAAAAGCTGTTTGAATCAACATTATAAATAGATTTTATTGCTTTTAACTAAATTTTTTCCGTTTCTTTTTTTAAAAGTCTTATAATTAAAGTAGCAACTTTTGGAGTGTTATGTAGACTTTAATATAAGTAAACAAATTATTGAAAAAAGGGACTTTTTTCAATTCAATGGACTGTTTTTTGTATTCTGATCCTAAAAATACTAATCCTCTAATTAAAAATTATAAAAATAAATAAATTATATGCTTAAAAAATATATTACACATCATATGATATTAAAAAATACAAACTTAACATTGAAGTCTCAAAAAAATAGATCTGCTTGGAGAACTTGGAACTTGTGAATCATCATATGAATTTCATATTTTCAAAGACTTGGCAAATTTATAATAGAAAACCCATTAGAAAGCCTCCAAATTTCTACAAATAAAATGAAGCCAAAAGATTGTCCAAAGGCATCTTTCGAATGGCCATATGAAAGCACAAAGGCAAAATTCATAAAATGGCCGAATAATGTTCCATTATTGTGCGGAAATGCAAAAAATAAACCACATAAGTAGATGGAACCAAATACCCTAAAATTATAGAAGAAACTTGCGAATGTAGCGGTCAAAGAAGCAGCAATAATCTGTAAAATCATTGGGAAAAGCAAAAGCAGAGAAGCCATAGAAGAATGGGCAAGGACAAATTGGAAAGTTGATCACGTGATTATATTTTTGCCTAAAGGCTTATTTATGGTGGCATTCCTTTCAAAGGAGGACAAAGATAATTAAACCACGGTCTCTGGAGAATAGATGAATGCCCATTATACGTGCACAAATATGAATCAAATTTTATTCCTGGAAACTACGAGCCATAACAGGAATCCAAATGGATCAGACTCTATAACGTGCTTCTATCATACTAATATCAAGACTAACTAGAAAATATTGGTAGACCAATTGTGTAACATGCCCATTGTTCTATCTAATAATTTTACTAATTTTTATCCACAAGTGAATAGTTATGCTATTAACATTATGAGCCATAAATTTTTTCTTTCCAATTCAATAATAAATGCATCATTTAAAATATAACTTTATCCAAACTTTCCATTGCATAGTCAAAGAATTATTCCAATAAATATATTCAAGATAACATTTTGCATTTATAATTTTCATATAGATGGATACATGATTATATATGTAGCTTCAAAAAGCTTATTGAAATAAAAACTATTACAGATGTCCCAACACTGGTGCATACATTCTAAATGTTCCCTTTCCATGGTGCATACCTTCTAGTTGTCCCCAATACTAGTGCTTACATCTTCAATTCTTGAATAAGAAATACCAATGGTTTAGAACGTCCTCTCAAATCTTGGCTACCAACTCCATGAGGAGAAGCATCACTCAAACACTTTTTTTCCAACCATGTACTAATTGTTGTCCCCTACACATCTACCAAACTTGGTAAGATGGCCCTCCCTCCGACAAAGAGTTTGGTTTGGTAACCTCATCCTTCCAATAGCCTTTTTTGAGGATAGTGATGTATCCTACATATCTAGAGCCACCATAATGTCTACTACCTCATGTATGATTTCCCCAATCTAGAATGTATATTGGATCACATAGTTCAAACTAACAATGTAGATAGTGGCTACCTCCACTAGTGTGGCCAAAGATTCATTACCCAGTAACTTCGAGTGAGGTCTTCTAAATCACCACTATCATTGCTTGATTTGTATTGACCATTAGTATTCTATTATAAAGTTATCCCCTTTCACATGTATTCATCCTAACCCTAGGAATAACCATCCCATTAACTCATATCTAAATGTCATTGCTACAAGTATCCCAAAGCAACTCTATCTTATGCTATGTACATATATTGTTGACATAAGATGAACATAACATTATAATGATAAATGAATCTATTTCAAAGTACTATCTCCACAATAAAAGTTTCCATTCAAGAGTATATGTTAACAATAAATGACTCTTATCAAAAGTATAATTTCATCAATAAATCGCCTTAATAAAAAATATAACTTCAAAAATAAATCACTTCAATCAAAAGCATATCTTCATTAATAAACGACTTCAATCAAAAGTAAAGTCAACAATCAAGTGATCAACCCAATCATATAGATTAATCCCAACCTATTTTCTTCAATCAATATTCAAGTAATCAACCCAACCAAAATAGGTTATTCTCAAACTAGGGTTTCAATCAAAGTAAAGTAATGATCAAGCGATCAATCAGGTATAGATTATCAATATGGTTTGCATGATGCCACATCCTATTGATGACATGTCTATCATACCACTATTACCATTGTATGGATAACCTCACTATTCATAAAGGTTTACCTAGCCTTATAAGCTAACAAAGTCAAGTTATCTCAAGACATCGATATATTCCATGTTTCATATTTCACTTTTCCTTTTACATACTAACTACATATAGTCTAAATTGTATACAATCTTATAAATCCTAAATTAGTATAAATATCTATATAATTATAAACCTACTAAAGGTTTCACTAATACAAGTAACCAACAAGAGACATGCAAACTTCCAAGCATCATACAATACATAAAGTCAATCTTTCTAAACATGGCAACACAAATAAACAATTTTTTCAACATAATAACAAGGAAGTAGAAATCAACATGGATTTTTAAATCTTCCAAATAAATAATATTTGCTATTGGATTACTCTCATAAAGTGTGTTCTAGTTGAGTTGATAAAAAGACCTTGTATTTATAGATGTTTATCTAATTTTCTGAAACTTAGATTCCACAAGCTGACATTTGAAAACTGAATTTGAATCATTAAAATTCCACCAAAAATATATTGAGAATTAGGTTTGGGCACTTAAGGAGGACCCATTGGGTGAATGGATCCTAGGACCTAAATCTAGGACACACAATATCTAAGGTGTTTTAATTAATGTTTGCAATCATTTAATATATGTTTCCCTTTCAAAAAATGAGAATAATAAGGATTTGGAATGCATAATTTAGTCAATTACAAGCTTAATTAGGTTTAATTAATTAAGACACTCAAACATAGTGTGAAATTGTAAAGGCATACAATTTTCTACACTACATTTAGCCCCAACTTTAGTGAGAGTATGAGCCCACACTCAAACTCACGCTAAAGTAGAAAAATATGTCAAGAGAGGTCTATTGTACAACTATTGGAAAGATAAGATGACAAGGATCAAAGAGGATGATCAAGCCCCTAGGATTTAATATCCCATGGCAAACCAACAAAGGCACAAAGAGACACATGCATGCAACAACAACAAGAGATATAACATCATGCAATGTCGAAATTAATACAAAAATGGATGAACTAGAAAGTTGTATTGTGCCACGTCCATCAAACACACTCTCATGACACCACAAAAAGCAAGTTGTGTTATGCTTGATGGCCATGAAAAATATGCTCACAAGGGCTAGTGCAGTCTTATATACACTAGGCGAGCGCCCAAGGAAAAAAAGCAAGAAACACAAACTAGGTCTACAAGGTGTGAACCCACAAAAAGGTGGCAGATGGGCAAGTCATGTCGGGTCTACAAGCTCCCATACATTAACCATACCAAAAGCTATACTCCCTGATAAATTTGATAAGGTACCACACTAAATGGTGAATGGTTTTCACAAGGCTAGAAAGCTACATTATGCTATGATATAAAGAAACAACAAATCAAGTTGTTTTATGCTCAGTGGCCATGAATTCCATTTTAGGTTAGGATATTAAAAGGGATTTTTCTTAGTACATGAAATATCTTAACTTAGGGAACATCACGTGAGAAATTACATTAAAGTAGAAGATGGTAAAGGCCAATAAATTAGAACTTTATTTGGAAATCCCTATGTGAAACATATGTTTTCGAATAGAGCTATGTCATGGAAAGGAGGTTGCCCCCTATATGTAGTCCTAAGATAACACATAAGGGGTCTATGGATTTGGGGTCAATTTATGTATTTTCTACAATGATAAAATCAAGATTGGAATCATCATCATTCCCCAAATAATCATAGAACAATGAACACAAAGGAGGAATGACATATAGAGAGCGAAAACACATGAAAAATTTATGGGTCAACATGGAAGAGACCTAAATGTCTTAATGTCTTGCATCATCCCTAAAAGGAAAAAATAAGACAAATAAAAAGATAATGGATATGACAGATAGAAGAATATAGATACAAATAGAAGAATATCATGACAGATTCACTTCCTTTGTATCCTTGAACCAACAAAGTGAAAAGGGTAATCAAAAGTAGGCTCACAAACATAAAGACACGAAGCAACACAATACAAGGGATCATATCATGCACATGAAATCACAAAAAGAACATGGAAAGAACAAAGCTAGTATGACACATATGAGCCAACTTAAAGCAATTTGTATGCATCCCAATCTTGTACATCATACATAGAAGGAAAATAACTAGCCAGAGGGGAAACAAAGAGTTTTGTACTAGGATAAGGCTATATAACCCCTTTCCCCTAGTGTAGGACAAGGATAAGCTGAGATAGGTGATGGGAATGTGCTCCTTGCAGTATAGAAATGGTTTTCATGAAATGCAATGTATATAATAGTGAGTATACTATGGTTCTACAACTATCACATGGCAAGGAGCAAAGTGCATGCATTCTAGTTGATAATTTTATTTTTACGTATCAACCTTTGTAAAGCATGACACTCAACAGTAAGATTCCCAAGAGTTAGGCTATGGTATGCACAGTAAGACATGTTTGTACTTTTTCCCTTTTTATTCTCTTTTATAGGTGGCAGTGTAATCATTCCTAGATTGAAGATTTCATCTAATTTTCATTCAGTCTTTGTTATAGTGTGTAAAAATTGTAATTTCTTGAGTTTATAGGGCTTGGGTTTCTTACTTGATTGGGAAATTTGTTGAGATGGAGGTGGAGGATCTAAGGTAACTTGATCATGCTCATGAGTCCTTAATTTTTTTGTGAAACAATTTTATGAAAGAGAATACATTTCCCAATAGGAGAGATAACGAGAGTAGGAGAATCTTGATATCATAATCCCTGTGTGTCTTCAGAAGGTATTTTTTCTAGAAATTGATGGATTTTATGTTCATTAGTTTTGTCACATCCTTGTTTTCTCAAAATTTTAAATCCTTGACCATAACTCTCTTCTAAGTTGATAGGTGTATTAGTAACTCAATGGGCATAAGATAGAAGAATATTACTATTGTCCTTGTTAACAAGTTCTTTCATGATTGATGGTTGAGGATTGTTTTGTGCTTCAATTTCAAGATGCAAAAGGTTGAACATATCAAGTGACGAGATGATAGGAGGTGTTTGGATGAATGGATAGATGGATGCATTATTCTCAAGGTTTCATAAGGAGCTTTGTATGAATTGTTGCATGCTATCTTCATCTTGACCTAAGATGTACACCTCACAAGAACATTAATTAGGAGGTGAAGATTCATGAGTGTTATCAATTGCATTAGGATCATCTCCAAATATACAACTTGAGACATGAACCAAAGATTTTAAGGAAATCCATATGTTTCCAATACAAATATCCATGATGCAAGAATGAAGTTTGTTGCAAAGTTTCAAGTTTGATATATGAGGATTTATTGATTTTAGAATGTAAGAACCTAGAAATGATGTAAATTTTCATTTTTAACAATGCACTTGTTTTGAACAACTAACCTAAATGTAAATAATTTCAAAAAACTGCAATTCCATAAACTAGAATTAAGATCTACAAGTGGTAATAAATAAAGAAAACAAAGACATATTTATGCCTAAAAATCTATAAAATGGCCCATATGAGGACAAATTCAGCCTAGGGCATATGGGTCTTTGCATAGGGGTTGAAAATATTAAAGTCTGTGTTTCTAAGTTGATGCTTAAGGTCTCAGGTTCAAGTTGTAGATAGATACTTTCAGTTAAAATTTTCTAGAATTTAATGATTAAATGCAAATGCAATTTACTGTCAAACAAAAAGAAAAATGACAAATTTTTAGATGCAATTTTGATTGAATTTTTTGATGCAAATGATTTAAAGACACTAATATGAAAACTACTATGTGAAATGAATGCAATATGTATACAATTTTTTTGGATTTTTAATATTTTAAATGATGCAAAATGTAATTTTAAAACCCTAAATGAAATGCAAACTAATGCAGTTTTGAAAACACAGAAACGAGATGCAATGCAATCTAATGCAAATCCGAGATCTAGGGTTTGAAGGACCTCCAATTTCAGAAAGCTTATAGTGTAAGAACATGATGGGTTCACAAAAAATGAAACATAAAGAAAGGTAAGGTGCATGAAAATGTATGTTGATCAAAATGAAATGGTGGAAATGATCTAGGACACTCACATTTTTCCTAGTTTCATTAGAAAAAAAAAATCTCCCAATGATAGGATTGACTTTCAACCTTGAGGTGAGTCAACCCTATTAGGAGGATTTGTTGTTTTCTTATGATCTAGAAAATAATAAAAATGACTGATTGGCTATTTTGGGAGATAAATTTAAATGTATTAAAAAAATCAATTGCATCACCTAGCACTTGAAATGCAGATTATTATGATAGAAAAAATAGAAACAACTCGTAGGTAGATCTGAGAAGGGAAGAATGCCATGTACCTAGCACCAAAAGTGGGTTTTGAACACTGCTGAAGGAAAGGTTTTCCCTAAGGTGAATGTGTCTCTATATAGGGGTCCAAAATCTAATTTCATAGTCCTCTAACCCTAGATCTAGGCTTTTAATTTCTCCAAGTTTGATTGCCAAAAATACAAAAATAAATTATGAATATAAGTTTCTATGGCTTGACAAAAATATTGACAAATTTGCAAAATTACTCTTTTGATCAATCTTTAATCCTTCTTCACTTATAAATCTACACATGCAAATAGAGAATAATTTTTTTTGGATGAATAGGGGTTTGCCTTAGTCAAATCCCATGTTGATAATTAAACATTGGCAATGGAATAATGATAAAATGGAAGGAATTTGATGAATGAACAATGCTATGTCACAAATTACCAAACCCTTAATGGCTACCCTTAGAGGACTGAAGTCTGACACATCTTCTAAGGTCTAGATCTTGCATGAATTGGCTTGATTAATTTCTTGATTTGATGCTTGATTTTTTAAAACTTACAACACAATGCTAGCTCCAAAACATGGCATGAACACACATGAATTTTGAGATGATGATTTGATCTTGATTGCTGTTGTAGATGACTAATAAATTTTCTCTTCAATGCTCTTGACAATAATGTTTTCTATAGGATTTCTCTAATAAAGTATGTTGTAGTTGAGTTGATAAAAAACCTTGTATTTATAGGTGTTTATCTTATTTCTCAGAAATTGGATTCCACAAGTTGACATTTGAAACTTGAATTTGAATCATTAAAATTCCACCAAAAACATATTAAAAGTTAGGTCTTGGAATTTAAGGTGGACCCATTCAACCTTGGGTGAATGGGTCCTGGGACCTAAATCTAGGTCACACAATTTCCCAGGGTTTTAGTTAATGTATGCAATCATTTAATACAAGTTTTCCTTTCGGAAAACGAAAAATAATGAGGCTTTGGAATGCATAATTTGGTCAATTAGAACCTTAATTAAGTTCGATTAATTAAGGGACCCACACATACTGTGAAATTTCAAAAGTATATAATTTTCTATACAACAATTTATAAAGCACTAGAACAAATTACTGATAGTTTGGTAATACTTGCATATGTATGATTATTGTTAAATTATGATGGAACATGTTATGATGAATCAAGTGTTAATTAAAACAAACAAGTATTTTATGAAAAGAACTAATATTTCATATAGCAAGGAGACAAGAACCCTTAACTAATGGACTTTTGTTGACTTGTAGCCACAAGAGTTGATAACAAACAAGAAAAGGATTGCGAGTTTGCAATAGAAGGAATGGACACTTATAGCCATATAAGCCACAATAAGATGAGGTGAGAGAATTTAAGACCTTTCTATAATAGGAGAAAAGACTCTTTGGTGATAAAAACAATAGAAATAGTTCTTCATTTCATATCTCAACCACTTGTGTATTCATGCCTACGAAGTTGGTTTCTTCATCTTAGACTAGAAGTATCATCTTAAGATTTTATTTTTGAGTTTTTTAAGTCTTCTTTATGTGTCCTAACGATAGAATAATCATCTTCCTATTATATAGGAATGATTTGATATTTATAAAAGTGTGAGTCCAAGTCAACTGCAGTAGTTAGAATTAATTAGTCTATAATATAGTACAAATATTTGCATATAAGAAAAATATTAATTTTTTCATCAAGTGTATTTTTCTCTTTTGAATAGAAATTACAACTCTTTTATTAGAAAACATTGAGTTAATGATTGTGTGAGCATCTTTCTAAATCTGCAAATACTAACATCTCAAACATGGGTTAATATTTTACAAATCTATCAAAATAACTCCTATGAAATACCTTGCAAATACTTCAAAATGCAACAAAGGATGAAAGAAAACTAAAAGCATTATGAAAGCAACCACAAGTTACCTATTCCATAGTGGATTGGTGTTACATGTGCAAGTGACCCTTTCCCAATCCTTGATCAAAGCTCAAGATGATGTAAATGCAATGGAGATGATGGGCAGGATGAGTTCTCAAATCAAGAGAGTAACCTTGCATAAAAGTTGTGGATGGATGAATGAGGATTAAGGCTTTCTTTTATAGATTTTCTTGATGAGAGATTGGCCAAGAGGGTGAATGTGGGACTAAAGATCCACCAATGAGAATAGGCCACTTGTCAAGTGGTGATAGGTCAATGGATGTGCAAGATTTGGGAAGAGTGCCCATGAGAGGGAGAATTTGAATTCAAAATTTGCAATAAATTTAGAGAGGGGGACAAGAAAATGAGCAATAAATGCTATGTTGGAGGGACAAATCAACTGGTCTTGTTGAGTGAAAATGAGGGTTTTAATAAATCAATAAATTGATTTATTTGTGCAAGTGGCTAAATCTAGAGAATGCAAGTGGCAAGGATTAGCATTTAATCAGGATTAGATTAAATTGATGATGATTAGGCTGATTTGACCTTTTAGGACTTAAATACTTGATTTATTTAATTCAGAAAAGGATGAAGAATGTATTTGGATTTAATTAAATAAAAGGTTTGATTTAATTAAATAAAAGGTTTGATTTATTTAATTAAAATGGGGGTGATGGGATCAAGTTGATTTATTTGATTTAAACTGATGACTTTAGGAGATTGATAAATAAACTTGATTTATTTGCCGAATGGATGAATATGACCTAGTTGAATGCATTATGTCAATTTGATGTGTCTACATTTTTTCCATCTTTGAAGCAATGTACTTGTTGTGTTGGTTCAAAGAATAAAATTGCCGAGATCAAAATTAATTTTTTTTGATTTTTTGGATGCCCCAGCGGAAAGTACATTGGTACATTGCCCCCTCGAGAGATCGAGTGAAAAAATTTGATTTGAGGGTCGATCTCACAA
>VDFB02230952.1:0-26267 GCA_007258455.2 Sequoia sempervirens | reverse complement strand
TTTGCATGGTAAAGGAGACTATGGGAAAATATGAGGAAGGTGCCATTAGATTGTGTGAAGAGAATGACATAGTATGACCTTAAGTCCATTGATTAAAAATTTTGTCTTGTCCCATGTCTTCAGGAATCCATTATGTTAGGGATGTAGTCAATGTATTACTTGTGTTGACAGGATTTTTTACCAAGTGATTTGATAGGGAGGTTGGGTGAATCAATCACTAATTCATGCTATAGGTCTTGTTTCGAAGACCTCTAAGGTGTCTCACTCCACCAATTTAACCTATAGTACCTTCTAGTACTTAGGATCCCCTGGTCTTGCTTTGCCAACCCCAACTATCAACACAAATTCTTTCTACCAAGTCAAAATTGGTGCAAACTTGCAACTCTAACCTTAGCCCTTAATCCACCCTAAAGGCTACAAACCTTCATCCTACTATGGTTCTTGAAGGTCCACCTGACTCCCATTCTTGGTCGCTTTCACCAAACCCTCATTTAGGTCTTGAAAAGGCTACTAGCCCTAAGAGCCCCAATTAGGTCTCCTTCTCTGAGAAATTAGGTTAGTTCTCCAAATCCTTCCAAAGAACACCCAATCTTTTCTTGGGATTCCTCATTCATATTCCCACCTCTCAAAGATTTATGGGGCCTTGGGTCTCAACTGTCCGTATAAAGGCTCAACTTGAAAATGAGCAATACTTAGGGTTTTAAGCCCTTTCCTGACCTCTCCACAAACTGTTAAGTTCTTTCCTTATCAGATGGATTGATGGAGCCTCTTCCTACTTACCAATTCTTGGAAAGACTCATACCTACCTTCTCCAAAAAGGAATTTTATCAAAAATTTGTCACCCCTGCAAGTTAAATTCTCTACACTAAAGTCTTCCTAGCTGAGCACTTCCCTGGCTCACCTAGGGTAAGACTTTTCCAATAGCTCCTGCACTCTCACAAGCCCTAAATCCTACTATATATACATTCATGGAGTCTAGTCACTATTCCCAAAGGGTCGTATAATTTGTACAGTGGGAAAGTGAACTAATACTCCATTTTCACAAAACTATCTGGTTCAGACCAGCAACCGTATGGAAACCAAACTATTTATAAACTAAGCTTGAAATTGAATAAAGAAACTATCTAATGACACACAAAGCTTGAAGAATAATTACACTACATTCTACACTAACTATAGTTCCCTATTCAATCCATTAAAGCAGCACTTCAAGTAAAAATTAGAAAATTAGCACACAACCACACTATTTTTCCTTGAATGCACAAAACTTCAAAACAATACAAATGCTTCCAACCCTTCTCCAATGCTGAGGCCTTCCATAAATAAGGTCCCTCAATCAGTTATGCTCCCATGGGCTCTTCTTGGCTGCTTGAAACTCTAATTGAGCATTATTTTCCAAAATTGAAAAGCAACTTCCTAAAATCCTAAAAGGTCAAAACCTTACTAGCAAAAACCTTAGGCCTAATCATTGGTCAACATGACCTTCATCAGATGATCAACATCCAATCCAAAATTCCATTAAGGATTACATCCAAATGAACTAAGTTTTATTGCCTAGTTGTCCTAGACAAGACTATCCTAGACAACCTATGATAACCTTTGGGTGCTCTTGCACCATGATTGCTTTGAGATGGGTTGATAATGAATGGGATGGATGTGTTTTGCAAAACCAATGATATGGATGAACTAATTGGAGTATTGGGTAATGATACCCCTATCTGCATTAAGGGTTGACTTTGTAGTATGATATTGACACATTCCCTTGCATATTTTTGTGAGATGCTTGGTCCACAGTGTTGAGTGTGATGGTGGGCACACTTGTGGTACTCATGGGTATGGATGAAGAGGGATGTCCTTGATATGTGGAAGTCATGAAATAATGAAATTCAATATTTTTGTATGTTTTTTTTTGGATCTTCGGGAATGGGACAAGCACAAAAGGTAGGTGTCCAAGTGGTCATGTGAGATGGAGGGTTGGTTTCTAGGGTACCCTCAAGTGTGTTGCTTTCAAAGGGAAGGGTATGGCCAAAGTCTTTAGTAATGCTTGTTGCAAGACTAGGAATGTAGGTTTAATTGAGCCCTAGTGATGGAGTTGTGAAGCCTTGTGTGAAATTTTATGCAACAAATGATGGGGAGATAGGAGCTACATTTTTAAAGGCTTCGCGTTCCATGATTTCTTCCCTAGTGAGTTCAAATGGATTGTTTGTAATGCCTTTTATCTCATATGGTCCTAATGGTGATGAAGGTTGTTGTGATGGTGTAACTTGGCTTCCCAGATCAAATTCTAAAGGATTTGGATCACTTGAGGTAAATGTGACTTTGGTTTTCTCCATGATTCTCTTGTGTTGTGATCTCATTTTTACCATAAATTTTGTGTCACCTTTGGAAGAGTTATGTTGTGATTTTTAATGTTTGAAATCTCTAGTTGACTCAAATCTAGGTAAAAGGGATGCTATATGTTTTTTTACATAAATGGTGATAATGGGGGATGAAAATATGGGTGTTGTGAAGAGTATTCTTTGCAAACATTTTTGGACAACACTTTTGACTTAAGTTTGAAGTTTTGATGTTTGGATAAAGGATGTTGATGAACTTGGAAATCTTTAGGGTAGAATTGTGACCTTCAAGATAAAATAGTTCAAAGATGATAACTAACTTACCTAAATGCATGTAAAAGGATACATTTAACATACAAAGTAGCTAAGTTAGTGTTTGGGTTGATTGATTTCTAAGTCAAAAAAGTGTTAGTGTATTCAATTTTTTTGCAAATTTTGGTGAAGTGAATGATGAAGTTTTGATGAAGGGGTGGATGAAATGTTTGAAACAATGTCGACCTAAAGTGAACCTTTTTTTGACAAGACCAAGGTAGTGAAATACATGCTATACCTCTAAATTTTTCAAATTCTAAAGACCCAATGATTTACAAAAGTTGTTGATCCTAGAAAAGATGAGGGTTTTGACTCATAAAGAACATATACATGTCTAGATATTTCTTTAGTGTGTGCTCATTAAAGTTTATCAATAACTTGATTCTATTTTCATAGAGTGCCTCATTGTGGTTTTTGATTTCTTCTGAACTATGATTCCCAAGTTTAAAGTGATGACCTGATGTAAGCAGGAAGGAATAAAAATCACTCAAACAATCTCATTAGAAAAAATTCAAAACCTTCTTTGTTGGTTACTCATCTTTTACTCTCATTCATTCCACAAGGCACATAAGCCATCAAACATCAACACAAAAATTAGAGTCCCAATGTTGTATCAAACCTCAACCACCTTGGAAATCATAAAGTTACTAGATTAAGCCCCATACACCACTAACTAATGGCCTTTCAATGAGCAAAACCTCAAACTACAAAATTTGTCCAAATCAACAATTAGGCCTTTTATGCCACATCCACAAAGCAACATCAATTTTCCAAGTTCTTTACCTCTTCCTAATGTCTCAAAAAAATGTAATTATGTCTAAATATACACATTTAACCAACTCCCACACTGTATTCATAATATTTTATCAAACTCCAATTTTTAAACCTTATTTACTATCTACAAAATAGTTTTGTACAACTTTGTCCAAAGAGGGCAGGCAATAAACAAAGATCTCAAACTCAACAATACATCAAAACAAATCATGAAATGGACTCATATATTCCCTAACACCCTTTTGAATCCATATATATCTTCAAAGACTCGAAAACCATTGATAAAACTCATTAAAACCCTTCTATACACTATCTTTTACATATTTGGCACACTTTTCAAACCTAGGGCATTAAAGAATCAACCCCAAACCTCCACCTTCGATTCTGCAACTTTGGATTCTCCTAATAGACATAAAAATATTCCCACACACCAATTTCTAGAAGATTAAAATAGTGGAATTAAAAGAAACATAATTTTTATTATACTTTGCATACCCTAAATTAGGGTTTTACCCAGCTAGACCGATTTCCTCATAGCTCATACAAATATGAATGGTTTTAAATGAAACTAGGTGTAAATTAAAATAAACTCACATGGATATCTAACACAATGGGGGAGGAAAGGTTTTATTCACAAATCATGGCTGAATAGTGGCCTAAAATCAAGAATTAGCAAAATTTTTATAGAAAAACTATATTTATTCATAGAAATACTTCTTCATACATCATCTCCAACCTTCCTCTCTTTTGGATCAAATCCTAAGAGGAATATTTAAGCCTTACCAACCATAACTAACCAAAAACAATTGACACAAACCCACCTTTCAACTACTTGACTCTTAAACTTCCATGTTTTTCCTTTTTGTCATTTTTACACTTTAGCAATTTTAAAAGATTTGCACTTTTTGACACATTAACCCTCCTAGGACTTAAATTATATTCAATATGGTCTAATATGAACTTACAATCTCAAACATAGGCCTATCATATGAAATTTACCCTTCATATTCTTTTACATGCAATTTCGTAACTCTTGCAAATATGACAAAATGTGACAATTTGACACCAAAAAGATAAACTAGGACCCTATGACTAAACAGGGACTCAAAACATATTTGAAATGGTCCATTGGACCTTATTACAACACCAAATTTCCTAACTTGATCTAGTAACTTAGGCATGCCTCATGGAGGCATGAAATCTAGGAGGTGCTCTTGCACCACGACCACTAGACCTTCTTTCGGGGATCCTAACTTTGTGTGAGATCATCTAGAAAAGTTCAAGTTTATGGAAGAAATGAGGATATTTACTATCACACGACTGGTGGTAATATGGGACTTTCAGCCTCAATATCAGCTTGTTCCTCCTCTTCTTCTAAGATTATTGTTGTCTTTCTCCACTGGGTAGTTGTTTCTTTTGTTGGAAAAGTGAAGCTTCTCAAACTACTAATGATATTGGTTTGTTCTCCATTAATGAGTTCAAAGTTTGGTTGAATGATAGCACTTTCAAGATCAGGTTGTTCAATGGGAGAAATTGGTCTCCAAATAGTCATGTGGGGTTCAATTCTCAATTTATCTTGCTTAAGTAAATTTATTTTACCAGAAACACTTGTGTTGATTAAGTTTTCAAACTAAATGTTTATGTGAAAAACGTCATAACTTTCACAATGTCCATTTTGTGAGAATCATGAGGTTGAAGCCATAATTTCCTTTGTTTTCTTTTGAAAATATGGATTGAGATACAAGTCAAGACATTTAGAAATCTCTAAGGATATAAATCCTTAGGACAAGTAGTAATATCAATGCTTTCTCAAAAGGTATCCATATTTAAGCCAAATTGTTTGAAATTTTGAGGAAGCTAGTGAATGTTTGTTTGTAATGTTTTGGAACCAAGAAATGTATCAAACTGACTAACAATCATTTACAATTCTAGGTTAAAATTGTCATAATTGTTGAGCCGCCTCTTGGATTTCTCCAAACACTAAGACATTACAAATAGTTAGAGATTTGGCGACATTGGCTCCCCTCCATGACACAAACTTCTTAGGAACACCAAATCTCAAAATCCAAAAGATCCTAAGATCCTAAATATTTTTTTGTTTCAATAATGAACTGTTCAAATGTGGGGCAGCTTCAGAATGACCGTTCATGCACCAAGAAGTATTAACGATTTTTGGCAACTAAATATTTTGGTTCTTAGTAACAAAAAAAGAACACCTAGTCGTATACACACCCACTTTACCACTTAAGGCTCTTACTACCATTCCCATTCCACTTAAGGCATGGTAATAGGTGCAGTATGTTATATAGTCCAAGATAGAAGGCACTTTCTTAGGATTTCCCAACCTTTAATATAGCCTACCAGTAAACATTCTTGCAAGAAATTTCCTATGAGTTTGTTGATGCAGGGTGTCTCTCATAGTATGTCCTCTCTTAAGGGTGACACAAAGCAAAAAAGTGTACTTAAGTATTTCTCTTTTCCCAAGATCCCATAAAGTGCAAGGGGATTGGATATGTATTATATGTGGACACGAACAATGAAATACATTTGGAGTGTTTCTCTTCACCCAAGATCGCATGAATCATAAGGGGATTGGATACACACAACAAGTGTGTCATAGCGAAGCAAACACTGATTCATTTTATTGAAAAGAGCTAAGATGAATTCATTTTATGCACCAAATGAAATTTTAAGTTACATTGTTCAATTTTAAAACCCAAAAGAAAATGATAAATTGAGGGTTCAATTTTAGTCTTGGTTGAGTATTTTTTTTAAACATAAATTAAATTTAGTGAGGTCTTAGAGCATTAAGTAAAAAGCATAAGAAATTGGGTTATAATTTTCCCAAAGCATCAAATGCTTGTTACAATCATAAAATCTTAAGAAGAGAATGCTTCTTCACTCTAGCTTTGTGTCATCGAACCTGCAAAACCCTATTATTCTAACAACCAGAACAATGTTTGGAGCATGTTAGTAATCTAATGAATTGAAAAAATTAAAGAACATGCTGAAAAATGATCGTGAAACTTCTCACTAGAGTTAGGAATCGCTATTTATGATAGCATCACTCTAGTGAATTAGGGTGTCAATCTACAAAAAGAATAGTGAAAAAAATGGCATCACGATTTGGTCGAGCGTCTCTTTGGTGAACTAGAATGTCACTCTGCAGAAAGAACAGTGAGAACAATAGTGTTTTCGTCTACAAATATTTGATACCACTAAAAAATATTAGTGTCACCATTTTTTAATCAATTTCAATGCATTTAATAGGCATTGCTATTTAAAATGATGATAACGTCACTATATGTTGACGCCCTACAAAGGTGTCAATGAAATTGAGTTGGGCATTTCTCTATCTTGCAAAAGTTAGAATGAAAAAAATTGAGATATAAATTGATTAAATTGATTGTTTTTCCCTCCTTCTAGTGCCACAATGTTGACCTAGGATACTAGCTTTGGATGCATGAAACACTAAGAGGGGGGGTTAATCGATGTTCAACAATTTTGATTTACAAAAAAAATCTAAAATCTATCAATAGCAATAATAGAACTTTATATAACATTACCAGCACACAACAGATGAAAAAATGTAGTCACATCAATAATCACCATAGCACTAGATATTTTTACATGTAAACCTTGTTAGGGGAAAAAACATGATGGAGATTAGTCCACAAAGTTTACTCTATTAAAAGTAAAATAAAAGAGGGGAATGCACTTGCATTTAGGCGCACTGCGTAGAGCTCACTACTAAAAAAAAGAGGTTCACTGCCATAAAATTATAATATAGATTACAAAAAAATTTGAACTGAGAATATAGCATCTACAAATGCCTAGAATTAGTTCCACTAAAGTGCACAATCTGACTTTGCAACTTATGCTCAAATCTGTTCTACTCTGCTCTATTCTCCTTCTAAAAACTCTTCAATAGTCCAACTGATATTTGATCAATCACCTACTCTACTCTTTTTCACACACATATGCATCTCTCTTGACATCATAGACACACACTCTATCTGTCTCTCTTAAAATTATTTTGATCTTCTTTATATATCCGCTGACCCAAAAACTCAATATATGTTGGTGTTTCAACAAAATATAATATTCTTTGCTTATATCGGCCATGTTGGCCTTAAATATTTAATTAGAAAGGAAGTGTACCTTCATAAGTTAGCTAGAATTATAGAAGGGACCCACACCATGGTCCTAAACACAAAATATAGCAAAATAATTATTCCACATACATCTGTGATCCACCACATCAAGCATGTCAACCACAATGAAAGATAGATCATAAAACATGCCACCGAACCTCTTAATTTGAACTATGATCAATGCAACACCACAAAAATTCTTCAGTAGAATAGTGTATGGGTTAAGAAAACTTTCTTGGAGATCCACACTTCAAAATAGTGATCCAGTGAAGTAGTTGGCTCAACATACCAACTGGATGTCCTGTTCTTTGCTTTCTCTACCAGTAGAAAACAAAGACTTAGATTCTCTACCGATACAAACACAACTGATATTGCGGATCAAACTGTAGACTTTAGTTACCATCAATGACAACACAAGTAGTCAAATTCGACCACTTAGAGCCAAATTCCAACAATCTCCCCCTTTGGCATTAATGGCAACACTTAGTGAAAAGTTTACTAAGTGTCAAAAACCAAAAAGAAAGATCAAAGCCAAAATTACTACTCCCCCTTTGGATGTCAGGAAATTTTTCACTTCATTCTATACCCCTTTGACATCAATGAAAAATATCTACTACATCCACTCTATACTTCTCTTCCTTATTCTTTCCTTTAAAATATTTTACTATCTCTTACTCAATTCTCTCCCCAAATAATGATGCAAAAATTGATCAAAATTTGACAACTGCTATGAAAATTCAAAAAATTGTTTTATACTTAGCATTCAACTCTGGAAGGAATTTCTTCCAAGAATCCATTGCAATCCCAATGGCTTTGATCAAACTATTGGTTTTTGAAGTTCTGTTGATTATTTGCACAAGAGACTCAGGAATCGTTATTGTTGCTTCTAGTTTCTCTCCTAATTTGAGAGTCTCAATCATCTATTCTAATCTCCCTTTAGTTATATCTTTGACTTTCTAGAAAACATCAATGAGAGAATTCTTAGTAGTATGACCTTTTGCATGCTCAATTTTTAAATCATAAACCTTCTTCTTCACATCTCCATTCTTGTCCAAGAGAATACTATAATTCTATCTAGTCTTGTAGACATAGAAAATGTATTGATTAATGTTGCACATCTGATCCTAACTACTAACACCGTTTCATCCTAAATCATCCCTCAGTCTAACCATTTAATCAAATTCCCTTATTTGATTAAATTCATTAATTTTCCTCCCTTAATTAATTAAATCATTTATTTGATTAAGTCATTCTATTCCATTAATTAAATCAATCAACTTGATCTAATTATCTCTATTTAATTAAATAATTCATTTTATTTGATTAAATATCTAAAGTCATCCTATTGAATTAAATAAACTAACATTTTTTTGATTTAATCTAACTTTCACCTTCTTTAGTTAAATTAATCAAAAATATTTATTTAACTATCTCTAAATCCTTTTCTTCTCATATTTGATTTAAATAAATCCATAAAATCTAAATCAATATGTCACATCATTTTGATCCTCACTAAATAATTAATCTTCAATTAATTTAATCTTGATCCATGTCCCATCCTCTAGCTTTTGCAACTTGCACATGAAAATAGATTTAATTCATTTATTAAATCTCTATTTTCTCTCAAAAGGCATAAAAAATGAAATATTTGTCAAATTGGAATTCAAAATCCAAGTGGCATTCAATGCATTTTCTTTCCCTCTTGCATGTCATTTCAACAATTTCAAAATCCACCTAATTGCATTCATTGGCACATTCCTCGAAACTTGAACATCCTTCATCCATTCACATGTTGACAAGTGGTATATTTCCATTAGTTGATTCTTCATCCCACATTGCTCCATTTTGGACATCTCTTCAACTTTATTTTCTATAAATAAGAGGCTTTATTCCTCATTTGATCATCCACAACTTGAGTAAACTTACTATACTCAAATCCATAGCAATCTTCATCCAATTTCATCCAGTCTTAGCTAGGTTATGCAGATTTTTATCTTGGAGCACATTGGAAGTCTTCATCAAGTGGATGACTCTTCATCATCAATCAACATTGCATCATTGGAGTTGGAAAAGGGCCAATTTTCACATCAAATTGACACCAATTCCCCCATGGGATCAAGAGTTTGAATTACTTTCAATAGGATTTAATCTACTTTATTGTTCTTTCATTATATTCTTCTTTTCATTCCTATTTTGAGTTTTATTAATGGATTTCATAGGGAATCCTTGTTCTTACTTGCATATGATCTTCTAATGTGTTTTTTTATGGTGTTTTTTAGGTGTTGGGATTGGGGTTCTACATTTGGCGCTAGAAGGAGGGCACTCTTAAAAATCTAAATCACATTTTTGCACTAAATTTCATGTTTTCTTTTTTGTTTTTACGCCTACAGGAAACTCTGCCGCTAGAAGCTCAGCATCACAATTTAGCACCACTGAGAACTCGGTGTCACCATATTGCACTGTTACAAGTTTTAAACTATGACACTCCATACTTCCAACCCATAATTCCAATTTTCAAACAACACAGTTGAATTCTTCTGGCTCGCTAGAATCTTTTCAAAATACAAACTGCACCACTTACTAGAATAATGACGCCTTCATGCTCACTAGTTTGGTTATAAAGTGACATTGACTAGTAAGTGGAGCTATACAACACTGCTAGTAATTTCAAACTGTTGTGCCTTCATGGATTACACTGGTGGAGGGAAGTAGAAAGTGAAAATTTATTTATGACATGTGTTTTTTATTAAATTCTAGTTATTTGGTTTGTTTTCTGCTTTCTTGACCTCTATTTTTGTAGAACCTAACTGGTTTTCTTGTAGGTTGGAATGATCAAAGGTGAAGAGAAAAAGAAACATGATGACCTCATTTCATGATACCAAGTGTTTTTAAACACTCTAGTGTTTGTTCAACACTCTTAGAGGATTCACTATTCCTCTTAAGGAAAAAATTGTTATCTTTCATGCTTAGGACATGCTAGTTTCCTTTTGGACTCTAAAAATAACTCCTTAAATCTTTCTTACAAAAGGGGCTTAAAATGAACATTAGGATGCAAACTCACTAGATTTTATTTGAGGCTAATAATTGACCAAGGCAAATTCTCACACTTCATTTGGTGCTATAAAAAGGAGTCATTATTGCTTTGATGGATTAAAAAGAACATGTGCAACTTTGCTTTGTGATTTCTTACTCAAACTAACACCATTGAAAAGATGTATGCACTTCTCTTGCACCTTATGGTGATTTTGAGAATCAAAAGTCTTTTTGGTGGTCTTAGGTTGGGATAAAGTGATTCCTTCCACACTTCAGTTTGGGTTTAAAATTAAACAAAACATTGTGCGAGTGTGAGTAAACCCATTGCATGGGTTCTCCCTTTATTTCTAAACAAAGGTTGATCGAACTATGAATATGTTTACTCGGTATTATTTATCTTAGAGGGCCTTCCTTGTGGGAAAAAGTATTCACCCAAGGGAATGACTCAATTAGTAACACTCTAAAGCCAAGAGTGTTTCCAGTCGGGATATAAAAGTGGGTACTGGAACAAAGGCTAGTATCATGTGGTTGGCTCTGATGAGAAGGGCGGCAATGGTCTCTCACCATGTTCGGTCAACTCCTACAAATGGAAAGTTAGAACTAAAACCCTTGTTGTAGAAAGGAAAAAATCCTTATCTATTTGATGGTGTAAGAATGATCGTTCTGAAGCTGCCCCACGCTTTTACAGTTTTTTGTAGAAATGGAAAGTATGCCATGGGAGCTTCATGGGTACTAATGCTTGGCTGCCCCAAAAGAAGTGTTGAGCCGTGGAGGGGAGCTAGTGGGGTCAAGCATCTAACCATTTGCTAAAAATAAGCATAGCTGGACTTGTCCAAATGGTGACTTAACAAATATAGTCTTTCATATCCATAGGATTGTGCTTATTCTTGGTTAAAAAAACACTTTGCTTGTTCAAAAATATTTGGAAACAAAAATTTAACATTGTCATCAAAATTGGAAACCCTTTAGCAAGCAAATACAATTGACCAAATTCATGTGTTATTGCTTTTCCTTGGGATTTTATCCTTAGATGTTTCTAAACACTTGGATTATATCTCAATTTACTTGTTAAAGTTAACAATAGGTAACCCTTGCCATGGTTTCATCAAAATTTCACATGATATACCTTGTGGAATGAGAAGAAGTTGAGACATTGGACATCAAGTTTGAAAAACTAATCAAAGAAGTGTTTGTGATAAAAACAAAGTCATTAAGCAAAGACTAAAAACAATTGGACCCCACATATGTGTCCCCAATTATTTCACACAACACCAAGCTCAAGAAATCGAAGGTAAAAGCTCTTAGTCCAAAAGATCACCAAAAGCATTCCTCAACACTATATGAATTCAGATGAAGACTGCTTTTTAACTTCTACAAGAAAGCCTCAAGGAACAATCCTAGATTGTACTCATTTTATTATTGTTAGAATCCCAATCTTTTCCATGAATGTGAACACCTTGTTTAGAGGAAGAGCATGTTCTTCAAAACTAAGGTCTAGTAAACAAGTTTCTTTTTAGGTAAACCTAGGATCAAAATCAAACTTTCATCCATCCTTGAACATCAAACCAAAATTACCTCACCATCATCTTTTGAAAAAACTTGAAATTATCCTCCATGCTAGGAGTTTTTGCAAAAATAAAAATCATCCAATCCTTGAAGCAAAATCCTTGAAAATATTTAGATCAAAAAATCAAATCATTTTTTGGATAGGTATGTGTAGATGCATCCTTTTGCATATGCATAGTCAAATTATCAAATCATCTTATTTAGCTAGGTATATGTAGATGCATCCTTCTTCATATGCTTGGTTAAATTATCATCTTGTTTAGGTGTAGGTAGATGCATCCTTCTCCCTACACACATTCAAATTATCATCCTTTGAGAAAATCTACCCCCTAGATAATCATCCAACATCTTAGGGTCCATTTGTTCATAAATCAAAAATCAAAGAAAACCAAAAATCAAGTCAAGGACAATCCAAAAATCCAAATCCAAATTCAAAACAAAGCCAAAAAGTCCTAAAAGTCTAAGCGTCCCCCTCAATATTTCTCAAAAGATCGAACATCCACATCATCCTCATCATATCACCTTTGATCCTTAAAAACATCCTAAATTTTCTCTTTTGCGTCCTAAAAGTTAGATCGATCCAAAGAATTAGAGATTCATCTCCCATATACTTGAAATCTGATCTATGGTGAAAACTAGATCTCAACACAAGAGGAACATGGAAGCCAACAAAGAAACATCCATTTTAAGTGATCTAAGCCAAAAAAATTCCAAAATTAATCTCATTGGATCAAGTAATCCTCTGACAAAATTTCTGTCATCATCACAAAATCAACAAGAGAAGGATCAAATGGACGATCTAACCAATAATCCCTTTGGAATGTCACAAGAGAAAATCACTGAAATGATTCAAAATCTAGAGAACCATAAGATTATCAATATCATGATGAGACTCAACCCTTCACTATACATGCTTGAATTAGCAAAACAAGAGGCTAAACTCTCCTCCAATTTCAACATAAGCACTATAGTGGAGCCATCTTTGGGTTCCATGCCCCAAATCTCATCTACCATCCCCATCTCATCTACACACTCATTTAAAAACATCACTCAAAATATCCTCCAAACCACAACATCTATGCTCCAACTCAACCCACTATTAACAAGGGAAGAACATTTCTTAATGCATTGCAAACACACCCTCTCGTAAACAATCAGGATTTGGATATGAACACCATCTTGGGACAAATCATCCCCCGAAATCAATCACATCCATATTTCCCTCTCACCTTTCATGATCCAAATGACCCATTATCATCATCATTCCATGCAACACCCCAAACCTCTCTCCCCATAATCTCATAAGGAGAGGGTAACATATTTGCACTAGGGGGAATTTTCAACACTACACCATTTTCTCAAGAGATTACACCCCTCACATTTCCACCACTTCCACTATTTCCATTAATATCCACAACACCTCTTGGTTTAGGAATGCCCCCTTTACCAAACATCAATCAACAAAATCAGATCAACCCATCGAGCATCAATCAAAGTACCATATCAAATCCTCAAATCTTGTCATCGATATTGCAAAAATAGATTGCAACTACTCTGATAACAAAAAAAACCACCATCACATCATCAAACACCCCCCTAACATCTCAAAACATGGTCTCTCAAGGACTAAACACATCGATTGCACCATCTACCACCCAAACCCCAACCATCAACATGACAGTGCCTCTCACCACCACAAAAAACACCATCCCAAATCCACCTCCACCACCACCACCACCAATCTCCAATACATCAAGCCAATACAGTATTACGTTGAAAACTGCTCGACAAGCTACCTATCAAAAGGAACTTCTACAAATACAAAAATAATAAACCATGCAATTAGCTACTTAGCAAGCTATGCAAGTTGCTCAAGCCACTGAAACCACTTAGGTAGCACAAGTTACTCAAGCCGCACAGATTGCATAAGCTATTGTACAACCCCAAGTATAGGCTAAAGCTCAAGCTCAAGCCAAAGCTCAATACCAATCCCAACAAGCTCAAGCACAAGCGCAAGCAAAATATCTTGCACAACAAGCAGTGGAACATCAAGCATATCAACAAGCACTAAAGCAATATCAAGAACAACAAGAAGCAACCCAATTATCCTCCCAACAACAAGTGTTGTTAGTACAACAACAAGCACAACAACAAGCTCAACAACATGCACTAATATCACAAGAGCAACAGGACCAACAATAAGTGTTGTTGATACAGCAACAATCGTAAGCTTACTTGGCTCAACAAAATATGAAAACACCATCAATCAACATACTAACCAATCCACCCATCCCCCGAACAAATGAACCACCTCAAAACACTTTCATCCCACCCCCTGATCCTCAAAATGATGTGACAACACAAATCAGGTTTCTCTCGCAACAAGTGCTCGATCTTCAATCAGGGTGAACAATGAAAACCCCCAACAACTTGTGCCCTTATCTATTCTATAGGAGCCTTGCAATGAAACCATTCCCAAAGGGATTTGAGATCCCCAAGTTTGACAAGTACCGTGAGATGGGAAACCCTGAAGATCACATCAAGGAATTCCAAGTTCATTGCATGGAAGTCATATATGATGATACCTATCTGATGTGGCTATTTCCTAGGAGTTTGGTTGGCCATGCCATGGAATGGTTCTCTCGCCTACCTTCAGGCATCAAAACATTTCAAGAAATAATAGACACATTCATCAAAAACTACGCATGTAATATCACCATGGATGTCAGTCTAGAGGAAATATGAACTCTGAAACAAGGGAAGAATGAATCATTTGCTTCATTTCTACAATGATGGTGATCCAAGGTCAATCAAAGCAAATGGGTTATCCCCAAGGAACAACAAGTGTGCACTATCATATCCAACTTTGATGGCCTCTTAGCATTCCATCTCAAAGTCCAAGGGATCACCATGTATGACCAATTGATTTACAAGGTGCTCAACATTTTATGAGCCCTTATGACACAACCTGGAGGATCAACTTCATATCCCAAATAGTAGAACAACTGCCCATCTACAAGTTATAATGAAAAACCTCACACATGGGAAAGAAACAAAAATGTTACCAACGATGGTGTCATCAATTCCAAAGTTGTCATCAATTCCCCTCGGCAAAACACAAATGCACTGCAACAACAAATCCAAAACCACCATCAAAACAATTGTCACGCTAACACAACAACACAAAAACCCAACAATCAAGCGACCAACAACGTCAATGATCAAAGGGGACCACCCGAGCAAAACAAGAACTCCCCCAAGCAGTACAATACCCTTGGGGAACCACTCGAGGTCCTCATGAAGAAACTAATAAATGAAAAACCTCATCAAGGCTCCCAACTATGAGAATTATCAAGAACTAGATGTGAAACCACCCTGGTACAAAAAAAATGAACTTTGTGAGTTTCACAAAATCAAAGGGCACACCACTAACAATTTCATGAGGTTGAAAAACCTAGTCCAAGACCTCATTGATCAAAGAATTATAAATGTGGAAAAAACCAACAGGAAATTAGAACCTCAAAATATACATGAATCCAATGCCTAACCACAATAAAGGGAACAATAACACTGATAAAGGGAAAGATACCTTCAAAAAAGTCAATCATACGTATGTTTGTGTTGTCACTTCCCTAGATGATTATTGTGCTACCATCACCATCAAAGGAGCCCATGCCAACTGTGGATTCACCAAAAGAGGTGGTAAAATCACCATTGCAGGATCATCTCAGCTAAACAAAGTACCCACACCCAACCCTAGATCTGTTCCAAGTGGTTACAATGTCCTTGATCATCTAAAAAAAACCCCAATACAAATCTCCATCATGGATTTATTGAAAATTTCATCCGCCCACCACAAGGTCCTTGAAGAAGCATTGGCTTCATCCACCGTCCCCATAGATCGTGATGTAGAACAATTCCAAGCTATGGTTAGAAACATCATTACACCCAACCTCCTTACATTCTTTGATCAGGAATTTCCCACTCAACCATCTCACAATCGTGCACTCCATTTAGAGGTCCTAGTCCATAAAAATAAAGTCAAGCGAGTCTTGGTGGATGGAGGTGCAAGCTTGAATATTTGTTCCCTCAAGCTCATTAAGAACCTAAAAATCTCAGAGGATTCCATCGACAAAGAAAAAGGTATTACAATCAGAGTGTATGATGATCAAGAAAGAGTGTCCCAAGGCACAATCCAAATCCCTATTCAAGTGGGGCCAACTATCATGGAAACTACCTATCAGGTCCTGGACCTCAACTTGCCTTATAACATTCTCTTGGGACATCCATGGATCCATGCAATGCAAGCAGTAGCATCAACCTTCCGTCAATGTGTCAAATTCATATATGAAGGAAAAGAGGTCACCATCCATGGAGATCCAGAACCATTCTCCTACTGCAAGAACCTAGAGGTGAAATACTACAAAATACCTCAAGTGCCTAAAAATGATGAAGGCCCATCAACACTGTACATTGATCCAGCCACTCTCGCTTCCACTTATGTGATAGAGACACCCACCATCACCACCATCTCTAATATCAAAGTCATCATCCAGGATAATGGTTGCAAAAATTATACGATTCCCAAAAATGCTTTTGTGGTAGGAGAGTTACCACAATCTCATATATCATGAGGATGCCCACAATCAAATGAAGCCTCCACATTCCAAACACCCAATGAAGGATATCCCAAATTCAGAAGTTGGGGAGACCTCAACCAAGAATTCATAGAGGAGGACCCATCCCATCTCTTATACCAAGACAATAAACTGGTAGCCAATCTACCAATGGATGACAATAGCAAAGGTTTACAAATGATGCTCGTAATGGGCTATGACAAAAACCAAAAATTGGGGAAAAATGACAATGGGCTTCTAATACCCATCATTCCAAAGATGTGAATGAGAAATCTTGACCTTGGATGTACCCCTCTGATTATTGCCATACATGGCCGAAATTCCCCAGGTAGAAAAGTCTAAACTCCTCAACAATCAGCAGCTGCCTTACAATTCCCTGTGTCCACTAGCCTACCCTTAGACAAATTTACATTTGACATAACATATGTTTTTAGTAGTAGTGATGATGAAGATCCCATAACCAACCTACCTAGAACCTTTGAAGACACCATCCTTCTTATGATTAGCACCTTGTCCTTTGAGTCTAAAAATCAAAACCATGAAATCTGTTTAGTCTACCCCCAACTCATCCATTATGACCAAAGAGGACCACCAATTCTTGACACATTCAAAAATGATGAGGCACTCTTAGAATTCATGGGACTACAAGATAATATTCCATGTGGGGATCATGAAGGGGGATTCATCATCGAGCTAGATACATAGGCCTATTATGGGGAAATGATTGAATCCCTCAATCACAAAAGTGAGAAATTAAGAATAATATCTAAGTCCTTGAGTGAAAACCACACTGTGGCACTCTCCAGCCCAAAAAAAGTAAAAACAAAGGATGCATCCAATAGTGAAAACCTCTCTGAGGTGCTCAAGGATGGGGGATTCAATCTTCCACTTAGAGCACTCCATCAAGAAAAATCAACAGTCCTGGCTGAAAAGTGTAATCTGGTTAACTTGGGAACAAAAGAGACACCAATATTCACCTTCTATGGAGAATCATTATTGACAGAACAATAGGAGCTCCTAGCTACATTTCTAAGAGAATGCAAAGTTAACATTGCAAGGAGCTATGCAGATATGCCTGGGCTTGATCTAGAAATTATGGTACATCACCTAGCAGTATATCCTAAAGCAAAACCTGTGAGATAAAAAATTGAGAAAATTCATCTATAGATTGCTTTATTGGTCAAATTTAAACTAAAAAAACTACTTGATGCAGGATTTATTCAGCCAATTGACTATCCATAATGGGTCTCTAATCTGGTACCTGTCTCAAAGCCCGATGGGGGCATTCAAATCTGCATAGATAGGCATGCCCAAAGGATGATTTCCCCTTGCCCAATATTGACATGATAGTGGACATGACAATGGAACATGAAATGCTCTCTTTGATGGATGGTTTCTCAGGATACAATAAGATAATGATTGCAAAAAGAATACCAACAAAAAATGGCCTTCACTTGTCCATGAGGGACCTACTGCTAGAATATGATGCCATTCGGCTTAAAAAATGTAGGAGAAACATACCAAAGAGCCATGAAATTAATATTCCATGACATGATCCATAAAACTGTCAAAGATTATGTCAATGACATGCCAGCCAAATCCAAGAAAAGGAGGGTTCACATAGTAACCCTAAGTGCTATCTTCGACAGGCTAGAAGAGTACAAAGTCTACCTAAACCCAAAGAAATACGTCTCTAACGTACAATCATGGAAGCTACTGGGCTACATAGTATTGATGAGAGGCATAGAAATAGACCCAACAAAAGTAAAGGCAATCCTTGAAATGGAGGCACCTAGAACATTGAAACAGCTCAAAGGTCTCTAAGGTAGACTTCAATCCATTTGTCAGTTCATTGCATAGCTAGTAGTAAGAACACATACTCTCACTTACTCCACAAGGGGGTAGCATACAGATGGGATGACAAGTGTGAGGAATCCTTTAACAAAATCAAGGAATATTTGCTCACACTGCTAGTTCTCATGCCACCAATCCTGGGAAAACCACTCATCCTTTATGTATCAACAACAATCGCAGCCCTTGGAGCTCTCTTAGCTCAACATGATGAAAATGGCATAGAACGGGTCATCTATTACATCAGTAGAACAATGGTCATGCATGAGCTAAACTATTCCTTCAATGAAAAAGCCTGCCTCGCAGTAGTGTTTGCTTCATAGAAATTTAGACATTACATGTTGGCACACAATAAAACTCATCACCAAGACCGATCCCCTCAAATACTTACTATCAAAAGCAATGATCACAAGAAGAATGGATAAATAGTTAGTGATTCTATCAGAGTATGACATTGAATATGTGGAACGGAAAGCCATTAAAGGATAAGTTATCACAAATCAACTTGCAGAGGCACCGATCTATTCAGAAATCCCACTCATATCAGAGTTTTCAGATGAATCAATCTTCAATCTCAACATAGCTAACCACTGGAAGCTCTACTTTGATAGATCATACACGCAACATGGATCAGGAGTTGGTGTTTTCTTCATCACCCCCGAAGGGAACTACACACCAAGGTCCTACAAATTGGTGTTCCCCTACACTAATAACATTGCAGAATATGATGATTTAACCTTAGGTCTCAAAATAGTAGTACAGTGGCACATCATGGCCTTAGGGTATATGGAGACTCTCAACTGATAATAAACCAAGTGAGTGATGAGTATCAGCCAAAGGATGATATGTTGACTCCATACAAGAAGCTAGTAGAAAGTCTAAGGGAATCCTTCATTAAAATCACATTTGAATAGATTCCATGAGAAAACAACAGAGTAGTAGATGCTATGGCTACCATTGGATCCCTACTGGACATTCCTTGCAATGTCATAAAACATGAATTCTTCATAGAGTAGCTTCTCACACCTACATTCTAGGTACCAGAGTTAGAATTCATGTGTGAAATCATTGGTCTCGGTGATCCTTGGTACCATGATATTTACACCTACCTATGAATAGGAGTCCTCCCCACCGACCTACCTTCAACCTTAAAACAAACTTTTGTCAAAAAGGCAACCTGATTCGTCATCCTAGGAGATACCCTATATCATAGGAGCATAGAAGGAACCTTGTTACATTGCCTAAATGTTGAGGAGGCGTTGACCACTTTAATTGAGGTGCATAATTACATCTATGGTTCACACTCGAGTGTAATGATGCTAGCCAAGAAATTTCTGAGGATGGGTTATTATTGACCTACAATGGAGAGAGAGGCACATGACTATGTCAAAATATGCCTACGATGTCAATAGCATGGGGACCTCATCCATGCTCCAACTCAAGATCTCCATCCTATTGTTACACCATGGCCCTTCTTATAGTGGGGGTTTGTTCTCATCTGAAAAATAACTCCCACCTCATCTAGTGGCCACAAGTTCATCATAACCGCCACCAAATACTTTACCAAATGGGTGGAAGCCATGCCCATGACATATATAATTGGGAAGTAGATATCAAAGTTCATCTTGAACTATTTCATTTTCCACTATGGTATCCCAAAATCCATTATCTTAGATAATGGGACACCATTCAAGAATCAAGATGTCTACAAATTATGTGAAAATTTCAAAATCCAACATTACTTCTCCACCCCATACTATCCCTAAGGTAATGGCCAAAAAGAAGCCACAAATAGAACCATTTTTAAAATCCTGAAGAAAACAATCAATGATGTAGGTCGTGACTTTCATCTGTAGCTAAATCTTTCCCTCTAGGCCTATCGAACTAGCATCCACACACCCACTAGTGCCACCCCATTTTCCCTGGTCTATAGATCAGAAGCCATACTGCCCATTGAGATCGAGCTCCCGTCACTAAGAATATCACTACAAAATCTTATCACATATGAGGAATACTAGGTATCAAGACTAAATGAGTTGGATCTACTAGATTAGCGATGCATAGATGCTTTAAATCATTTACAAGTCCATTAGGGCATACTCAAGAGGAGCTATAACAATAAAATTAGAAGTAGGGCTTTCCAAGTTGGAGAACTGGTACTAAAGGAGAATCAAAAGAATGTCCCAAATCCAAACAACAAAGTAAAATTTGAACCCAATTGGTTGGGATCATTTGTTATCATAGCGAGCTATAATTTAGGGGCATATCAGTTATCAACACTTGAAGGAAAACCTCTCCAAAAGCCCATGAATAGCTCCCATCTTAAAAAGTTTTATGCCTAAAAACTCTTGAGGTATAGAACCAAAAAATCAAAAAAATAGAAAAATGTCCTAAAAATATGGTTACCTTGGCAAAAACTTGGAAAATAGGCATCTTGGTGACAACAAAAAAATCAAAAAAGAAAAAAATCCAAAAATATCAGAAAAAGGATTAAAAACAATAAAGAGAAAAAATCATCCTGTAGTGAAAACCACTTTAGTGGCACTTTAGGTAAGTACCTTGGTGAAAACCTAGTAAAATGGCATCTTGTGTAAATAAGCACTTTCTATCCACTAGGATCTACATGACTTTTTCTACATTATCCATCCATCAAGCTTCTATCACCCATCACATTCCATATCTCCATCCATCGTCCATCTACATCCGCATCATAGCTTGGTCCTGTGTTCGTATCATGATCCTTCCTTATACTACTCGGCCCATTCCCAAGGTCAAATTTTCCTACCTTTATTGGAGTAGTCTATTGCACCATGATAGGGGCATGATCTCTTTGCATCAAATTCATGTATATTCTTGAGGTCCCAAAATTAGAAAATCCAAAAAACATCACAAAATAAAAAAATCCAAGAAAAACATTAGAAAATAAGAAAATCCAAAAAGATTTGAAACATATCAAAATCCCAAAAAATAGGTCAAAAGGTCAATCAAATATTCAAAAATAGAGTCATCTTGTTTAACTACGGGTCTCTGAGCCTTGAACATAGGAAAGGTTGATCTTTGATCATCCCCCGAGACAATTAGGTGAGTCCTTTAGGAGTTCGTCATAATAAACTGGCATTTCATCATGTATATCTTCATCTATAAATCGGTCAAGTTGTCAGTCAAACTACATGGTCTCTGTGTGTATAACATAGGCAAGGCTAATCTAATTGATCAGCCCCCAAAGCCCCTAGGATAGGTCTTTACGTTAGTCTCTTGGTCAAAATCTCAGAAAACACCAAAACATTTGAAAAATCAAAAAATCAAAACATTTGAAAAATCTCAAAAATACCAAAAAATAGCCTCAAAAGCACTTGAAAAAAAATCCATCTATCTCATCTTGCTTTCACCCACAATAACATCATTCTCAATAAATCAATCATCATCCCCAACCTTTGGTGAAATAGTCAGAAACAAGTCTAGCAAGTTAAAAGTGAAAAACTCAAAATGTCAAAGTCTCAAAGTCTATGTTAGTACGTAAGTAAGGTGGTGAACTCTTTGTGTCAATAGCCTATCATCCAATCAATCCCATATCAAATCATTTGATAACATCATGTCCTGGGATGTATCCTTCCTACAATGGGTATTATTTATCAAAAATAACACTTTGGATAAATGAAATGAAGTGCCACCATCCACTAACATGTCCTAGGATGTATCCTTCCTACAATGGGCATTATCTTTTGGCAATAGTTTCAGTTCTTATCCTTAAAAACATATTTCCTTTTGGTTAGCAGTATTGAATAACATTAGCTTGTTTGTTTACTTTAACTTTTTCTTTTCACTTATCTTATTTGCACTCATTCCAATGACCTCTCGATGATGTCCCAAACAAAAGGATTTAGAGAGATAGGAATGGGGCAACGATCATTATCTTTTTATCTACTGCACCTATTGGACATTCTTGTAATATAACTTGGTGAATTCTTGCTTTATTAGGAATGTATGGTGGGTGTTTTGAATATCTTATTGACTACATAGGAAGGCTTTCCTTTTTATATTTTGGTTTGAGATGTGTGAAATACCTAAAGTGCATCATAGTAAGGTTTACATATGTCAAGTGTGAACAAGATACTCCTATCTGATGGTTAAGTCAAACTCCATTGCACTAGATACCACACCATCTTGGTCCTTAATACCTTGATGCATCGTATTTATGTGTGTTGTCAAAAATAAGATAATTGGCCCTTTGAAAATCCCAACTCCATGACATATATTCATTATCATCATCATATTTTGTCTTGATTGAAATCTCTTCTTTCTTTCATTCCTTCTTGCTTTTCATGCTAATAGGGTACTATGATAGTTAATCACCATCATCATTAATCTTGCACCTGCAAATCGCCAGCATATTGCATATCATATAGGAAATAGTGATCATCTCATATGCATTGCATCTCCATCATCATATAATATAGATTTGTTATTCTAAACATCTCATAAATCTCCACATTACAATCATTTTGCATAAACATTTCATAAATCATCCCATATCATTATAAGCATCTAGTGCATAATAGGTACATAAGCATTATAAACAAACCAATGCATTAAGTACATACATATCATCCATAATCCTATAAAACATCTCATAAAAGCATTCATTATGCTATCACATATACATCATAAGGTCATTACTCACATGTCATTTTGCATATCATAAATCATCATCTCCATACCATTTTACATAACATATCATTTCATATATAACATCAAATCACATCATTATATAACATTGTCATAAGTGCATATCATACATGGAAAATCACATACATTCATCATTGCATAGTTGCATATCATTATCATTGCATTTGTATCATCATCACCATCATAACAGAAAAAGATATCAAAAAGGAAATCATTTCATAGCATAAATGATCACATTTGCATCAACATACATAAATCATCATATAGATTGTGTCGTACACCATCATTAAAGCATACATAAAGGGTACTAAAAGAGAAATGCACCATCATAAACATCTATATCACATATCATCATTCATTAGAGGCATAATATAGATCCAATAGTCACATAACCATCACATAATGCATACATCATCAAAAAGAAATGCATCCATACATAGTATATCCATCACATACATCATAATACCATAACATTATTGCATCGGATATAGAAATAGAACCATCCACAAATGCATAATAAATAAATGGTACACAACATATCACATCAACATCATCATCTCATATATATCATCAAGTGACTGTCATAGTACAAAATAATAATCGAATCACTGTTAATGTGTGTATGGGTACAACAAGGCCCAATGGGCTATCAAAAAAAGCCCATATGGCACAAAGGAATAATTTTTCGATCAAAAAGGAGGTCTAACCCTCCTACTTGTTTCCCTCACTTCTGTCACCATTACCCTCTATAGGTATGTGCCCTATCCTCTATGAGAAGTCTGAGACTCAAGCTACTCGTGACACGACCTGGTAATAATACAATCTATAATAGTCAGCCTCCTGGATGGCCTCTTTGTAGGCTCGAAGAGACACTATGTTGCGATAAGAGGAAGCCGCCCTAATCTCAAACTGCTTTCTATGGCCCATCTCTTTAGTTTCCAATAACTCTATAGCATACCTTTGTAAAATCACCTGATGTCTCTCTGCACATGCCTGGTCCCTCTATGCTGTCAAGGCCTAGACCTAGGCCTGCAACTATAATATCTAGACATCCCTCAGATTTAGCTGACTCACTGGCTATAATGGCAGAGGCTATACATGAGGCCAGTCCTCACCTCCATCTCATGGTGGTGTAACAACCTAATCCTGGTGCTCGTCATGTCCACCGTCTGACCCCTAATCTCGGTCCTACATGTGTACATCAACATGAGGCTAATCCATCTAAATCTGTGGTGGCTCATCCTATACCACTTGACCTACTGAACGACCACCACCTCCTCATCCTCAGCCTACCCCCTCCCCTAGCTCTCCATCCAATGGAGGGTGCACTTGGAACTGTCAGCTGTAGAGGTGGTTAGAACCAATCTCTATAGGCCTGAGTCACTCCTAGATCCGTAGCCCCCTAATCATATGCCCATAGCCGGGCCACCACCTGCCTAAATTTTTCCACTACCTTGGAGGCAGGAATATATCTCCCCAAGACACTCTACGATACTATGTAAGAAAAAATGGTCATATAGTCATTGTCTGGCCTATCCTGAATCTCACCAAACTGGCGCTGAACTCATCCCAACAAATATCTCTCAATCACAGTATGCTCTTTCCCCTGCATGAACCAGTCCTAGTGGGCAAAGAACAACTACTACACATCATCAGCCCATTCAGGCCAACCAAGGTATGGGTGCAATGTGAACATCGTCATCTCATCAATGACCCTCCTCTAGTGAGGGATCCCATGCTCACCTATGTGTGTGAAGGACAGACCACCCCTGTAATTCCAAACCACTGGATCATCGGGCCCGACTGGCACTGGAACAACTTGTGGTTGAAGAACAAAGATATGCTCCCACACCCACACATGAAGGAGCCTGGCACCTGCACCAAGTGCCCTACCATCCAAGTATGCGTACTCATGTAAATCCCTATAAAGGGAGGCAAGAAGAATGGTACCCCATGTAAAATGGACTAGCCTATCACAAACCATTCGCTCCCAGCAAAGCCCCCACCTAGGACTGAAGTATTGACCTTATAGATCCAGGGCAACAAGACCTAAGATGATGGCAGTAATAACTAGTTTAAAGGGTGTCGTAAGCATCCTGTGGTGCTCTACCTTGATCTAGCCCTCATAATATATAATGTCCTTTGTATCCAAGACTGCATGGCAAGCATCCCGTCTGGCATCCATATCATGAATAACTCACCGACCATGTAGCAGCAGTCTAAGGATTTGCCACACATCCTCCAGGGTAACAATGGCCTCACCAGTAGGAAGATGAAAGGATGACATCTCATTGTGCCATCTCTCAGCAAGCATAGACATCATGCTGAGATGGGCCTGCATAGGTGCTGCATAGGCCATGTACCATAGCCCCATCTCACGAAGTCGGTCCCGCTCCCTATCAGTTAGATCTCACAAGTGGCTGAATATCTCTCGTGATCTATGCTCAAGAGAATGGAGCTCCCTCACTACCTCCTGCATCAAGAAAGGTTACTGTGTTAAAATCATCAGGAAAAATTTATCCCGAGTGTTCAAGAAACTAGCCCAGCATTGCAAACTATGAAGGCATCATAGATTGAAATTTTCAAACTGCGATGCTAGCACCATTAAGTCCCAAACTGCACTGTGGCGGTGCACTTTTCTTAAGTGTCCCAAACCCTAATTTTAAAGTTTGTCACAGTGTCAGAGTTTAGAATCTAGTGCTAAATTTCACATATGTGTTAGAGTTTGAAGTTTTTTCTCAAACTCCAAACTCCACTGCAGCAATCCACCTTGCAATGGCAACTTAGTTTGAATACCAAGAGGTGCAATTTAAAATTTTGAGCGACACTATATAGCACCGCCCCTAGAAAACCAAGTTTGGAATCAATAAATTTGCACAAAAAATGAAAAATGAAGCTCAAGTAAGGATCACTTACTA
>VDFB02230951.1:0-12506 GCA_007258455.2 Sequoia sempervirens | reverse complement strand
ATATGCATCACATCGTGACATGAGTCCTCTACTTATATATAAAATATTATAAGAAAATATTATCATTTTATTGTGGTTAGGGTGGTCAGATAGACACCTACTTCTTATTTTTTCCCTAAAATTTAAGTACTACTACATTGAAATTTCAAATTTTCACCAAATAGATTTTTTTTTAAACAAACCTAGTAGTTTAGAAACTAAATTCAATTTTCTATAAATTATATTCTTACATATTTTTGAAATAATATAGATAACTTATTCTATTTTTTACGTCAAGTTGCCTAACTCTAATTTTTCTAGTTTTTTTGTCACTTAAGGGCCTATTTTTTCCATGATGATCCTACACATACCCTCCTCTTATATCAAAGCTTTAGTGGATGATATAGGGGAGATGAATTTGTTAAGGGATTCATCTAACATGTCAAAGTCATCACTACTAAAGGGTTTGAATGATATGTTTTCTTCAAGGTTGACCATTTTTTGTTTGTTTCTTTTGATGTTTTTGGTTTTTTTTTTGTTTTCTAATGAATGCCAAATGTAATTTAATCTTAATAAACTATGAACTAATGATAGAAATGAAAAAAAAGTGCAGTAATCTAATTCTATCCACAATTAAAATAGGTACTTGAAATGAAATCAATTTAAGCTAGATCTAATGAAATGAATGAAACAAAAAATCAACAAACTGAGATAGAGATCTAATAACAACAAACTGGAACATACAAAGGAAGGTTTTAATGTTGTAAAATGTAGATTCAGGTCTGATACAAGAATAAATCACCTAGAGGGGTGTATGATTCCCAGTTGTGGTTCTTGAAGAGTTCAAATGATGAAAAATAGTCAACATAGAATTCCCAAAAATTAGGTAAAACAAAAAGTATCAGGACTAAATTTCCTAGTGGGGAAAATGAGTCCCATATTAGGGTTTTGACACTAAATGAACAACAAATTATAAGTGAATGTTAAGGCTTCTAACTTGTATATTGTCTTGACTAATTGCAAGTATAGATTTTTGGTGAAATTAAATGATTTAAGATGGAAAAATGCAATCTATATGCACTTTTCACTAATACAAGATTTAGAAGCCCTAAATACAAAGTAACTAATGCAAGATTTAATGAAAAGTTAATGTTGAATAGATGTAGGACTATGATGCACTCCAGATCAGAAATAAGGTGTTCAAAGGTCAAGTTCACCAAAATAAACACAAGAAAATAGGGTGCTCCACCTTTTAGGAGATGGAACATACAAGCTAGGGGGTTCCTCCCTATTTCACTCTTAGTTCATTCAAGGAAACTCTAGAGATTTGAACCTAATGATCTAATTATGGGAAGAGATTGCTACAAGGTCTCCTTGGGTGTAATTAAATGAAGGGGTTTCACCACTAAGCAAATCCTTAAAAAGAATCAAATGCAAGTGATATGCAAATATAACTATGTGTAACCTAGGAATTGAAACTTAAAACCAAAATGATAAACTATAAATACCTAAAAAAAGGTCTGTAATCTCAAAATTATGACTTTTGATGTGAACTAGGACTCATATGCCAGACTAGATGATTTAGTCCTAGTTAAGGGTTTTGGGCTAAATCTAGAATCTGCAACTGGTAAACCAATATCTACATGAAATGACTAAAAAGTGGTAATACTAGGACTCATATGCCCAAGGTGGTGATTTAGTCCCATTATTAGGGTTTGGCTAAAACTATGGCATCATCTAGTGATCTTCTATAGCTTCTCTCCTATCTGATCTTCAAGTTTGAAACTTTGAATTTTGACCTGTACCTGTGACTTTCTATGATGATGAAAACTTCTTGACAACTTTGAAAACTTTCTTCAATCTTGCAACTTTTTCTTCAAAGGATCTTCAAGCCTTGAAACCCTAGATTTGTAATCACACATGTAGAGGGAGAAAAATGTTGTTTTTTTAGTGGATAGGGGTTTGCCTTGTTTAAACCTTATTTTGGTAATAAAACGTTGAAATGAAATGACGTAGAATGGAGGAATGATGAATGAAGAACTATATTATGTTGTAACTCACCAAAGCCTTGGAATAAAAGCTAGAATCTTGTATGAAATGGCTAGCATGAATGTAGATCTTGACTCTTGATTGTATGTTATGAATCTTGAATGCTTGATTGAATCATGAAAATCTACATCACAAATCTTAGCTCAAGAAAAAACATGATGCATGATGGCTTTAACATGATTCTTGATTCTTGAATTGATGCTCCAAAATGCTTGATAAGCAGCTCTTGAATGCTCTTGAATGCTCTCTTGATCATAAATTTGCTATACTACTTGAGTACTTGAATTGTTAGGAGAAAATATGTGAAATAACCTTATATTTATACTTGTTTATACCAAATTTCCAAAAATTACAACACAACAAGCCAACATCCAATCTAGGATAATAAAATCCTATGAAAAAATTGATTGAAATTAGGTCCAAGTTAAAGTAGTACTCATATGCCAATTGGGGCATATGAGTCCTAGTGGCTAAAACCTCGAGTACAAATCTATAGGAGTGTCTTGTTCAATGTGCAATTCAAAATTAGATCTGAAGACTTAGGTGGGACTCATATGCCCAAAAATTACCAGATCTAGAGCACATGACCCAAAACATTGAATTATGATTGGTCAGGTGATCCAACAAAACCGGTTTACAATTTTTGGGAGATTCTAATTTTTGCTGAAATCGCATATTTTTAGAAAATATAATGATTTAAGCCTTAAAAAGTTCTATTTAAATCATTCCAATTGAATAGGGTTTGATCAAATTACCTTAGATCAAACCCCCTTGGATAGAACCCTTCTAGTTTTGAACCATATCTATAACAAAGTCTCTTTTACACCTATCAAAATGCTGATAAAAAACCACTTTTGATTGACCTTTTTGGGGATCAAATGAATTCATTTAAAATTTATGTTTTGGAAGTATGTAGTCCTTATTATAAGCTTCCCAATAAGTATAATTTTAAATAAATTTAATTTTATTATTATATTTATTTTTTATTTCTTGTGAATGTAGGTTTTTCACTAAAAATCAAACTCTCTATTCTACAAGTGGAAAAATAGAATATTATAATAAAAATTTGAAAAATATGAGTGCACTAGATATTGAAGTCCTTGATCCAACAAAAAAAATTGAATTTCTATACATTCAAAAAAAAATTAAGTGTTATACGGTCCGCCTATGTTTGGATTGTAATTAGTTTGACTTTGAAACTTGATTGAGGAAAAAATATTCAATAAAACACTATGAAACCAATTGGAAGCAATATATATCATAGTTACAAATCTAAATTTGAAAAAAATAGAATTGTATCCTTCATGGAAAAAAAATTATGTGTTATATGGTGTGCGTCACTCCTTAAAAATGGTGTTTGTTGAAAAAACTTTTTTTCGAAGGAGATGGAAAAAGAAGTGCAATTTGATTCCAATTTTTTTGAAAAATATACATTTAGAATCTATAGAAAAAAATTTTACAAGTCACTAGTTTGCATCATCTTAAAATTCCTCACGGTTTAGCTGCTATGGGTGCCCGAAATTGAAGATTCAGTTAGAAAAAATCAGTTCAATGTCTAGTTTGGCCAAAAATTGTAAACTAGTATTGTAGGATCACCTAGTCATTGGTTAAGTTTTGAGATTATCCTCAAAGAAATGCATTAAATAAGGCTTGTGGATGCAAAATAGGACCAAATAAGGCATAAAGAAGTTGAAATTTAGTAGGGAGGGCCCAAACAAGTGAAAATATAAAGGGATACATTTTTCTACACTACAGTTTATTACCTGAGTGAAACTTCAAAGTCCACCTCCATTGGGAGGTGTTATCATCAAAGCTCCAAAATTAACCTATTCAACATCCAAAAGAAGATATAATAATAACTTTCATATAACAATTCTATTCACATGTAATATTTATATAATTATAATAGTTACATACCTCCTAGTACATGTGGTCATGCAATAAGGAGATTGAAGACCATTGAAAACAAAGTGAACACTATGACCCTGAAATATCATTATAATAATGAAACTAATTTAGTTAATCTTATATTTCAAAAATGAAATTCAATGAACTTGATATCATTTACCTAAATATCAAGGTCAAATGACTCATTAAGGAGGGCAATTTTCATTGCTATATGATCAACTACAGATGTACCCCACACACTTGTTTCCTAATTGTGCATGGGGTCATAACCATAGGTTGACCCACAAGCTTCATAAATATGAGGTGGAACTCTACACCTTGAAGTCTTGCCTAGCTCCCCCTATGTTAGAGGACTAGCGTTTTGTATGAAGCTCTAGGTTAGGGAAGTAATTGACCATAGTGTATCGACCTCAACACTCCCCTTCACAATGGAAGGAATAGCAACATGCTCATATGATGGTCTAGCAAATTCTCATCTTGTTGGCTATTGTGATTTAAGGCATGCCCCTACCTTTTCTTGTGTAGAGAACCCACCTCTACCCTAGAAGTCCTCCATATAAAAATAGTTTGGGATTATATTAAGGAAAAACTCACAATAGATTTTCCTCAAAAAATATTTTGGCACCTCATTGTTGTTGCATATAGGATGGTCAAAAACCATCCACCACCTTTTCCAAAAATGGTTCTTTATCCGTTCATAGTTACACCAATGGATAGGGAACCTCTTGCTTGAAGGATGCAAAGGTTGATTTATTCTACAGTTTGTGAATAGGGCACATAAGTCAAATTTTATATTTTTTTCATCTTTCACTTGTTTACACTTTCGCCCTAGTATAATTATGACATTTAATTATGTCTTTGGTCCACATTCGACTATTGATTAAATAATTCATAATTATTTAATTAATTCACGTCCTTTTATTCTTCATGATTATTAAATAAATAAATTTCATTTATTTATTAAATACGTCATTAATTGTCTAAGTTTTCCCTTAATTAAATAAATTTCTTAATTTATTTTACCCTTTGTCATATATTTTTCACTATTAAATAAATAAATTTTATTTATTTATTTAATATGTCACTAATTGTCTTAATTAAATAAATTGATTAATTTATTTAAATAATTAATCTTTATCTTTCTAAATTAAATAATTAAATTTACTCATTTAATTGCCAATTTAATATTCTCTCATTTTAAATAAATCAATTATTTAAAATGTCATCACAATCTTAATCAAGCCGCCGATTTTGGTAAATAATCTAAAAAGATTATTTATCGTTCAATAAATACATATTTTGAATTAATTTAATCTCAAAATGGTAACTAATCTTCCAAATATCAAGTAACTTAGATTCTTGATTTTCCAAATCTCATCTTCATTTTAACTCTTGTATCTTCTTTGATTTTCTCAATCTCGCAAATCACATCAATCTTTATCTTCTTGATTTTCAAAAATCTTTATTTTCTAATTAATTTGCTCATTTATTCTCCACCGTCGATCCAATTATCTAAGATATTATTTTGACCGTTCGATTAATGAATTTTCCCTAACCCTAATTAGGGATTCTCAGATTCAATATGGACCTCTCATTCTAGGTCTTTCTTAGAATTTAATCTCATCCGTCTACTCAAAATTGTGTTTTCTATAAAATACAATTTTGCTCATAATTTCCTCGGATCGCATAACTTCATTTTTAATTTAATAGTCATTATAGTTATTTGGCATTAGTAGTCATTATTTTCATAGACATTGTCATAGACATAGGCATTTAGACATAGCATAAATCCTTCAAAGCTTGCTGTAGGTCTTAGACATTTGCAGATTTGCTCGCACGACGAATCTGAGGGCACAATATCATCCAGCAAGCAAGAAGGTATTACGAAAGGGAATCATGGAAGTCTCGGCGATCAGGTATAATCGTGTGGTATTTTACTTCCTTTGTGTTTCGTAAGATCTTTTGGTTTCATTGTCTTTATTGTTTGTTGCTAACACTTAATAAGACCTAAAAAGAAATCCTCACATAACATTCATTTTATAGCTTCTCCAATATATAATATTACTCAATATTATGTCAAGGAAGGTTATAAGATAGTATAAAGCTGATATAATAAATTAAATCATTAATAAATCAATAAATTATTATGTCTTTCAATATATATTTTACTTGGCAAGTGACAATCCAACATTCTAGATATAATTTTTATATAAATAATTATTAATTGTTGAAATAGAAAGAAAATGGGGTATAGAAAATGCTTTTGTATGGTTTAGGACATAGAGCACACCCACTTTCTTATTTCATTTAAGGATATCCCTAGAGATCTCAATGCAAAGGAGAAAAAGATCTTGCAATACGGTTGTCTTAGAGACTAATTGTAAACTAATAAGGGGTTCACTAGCAAGCTAGGGCTTAAAAAGACAAATGAAATGCAATATGAAATGCTTAACCCTAATTCAATGCAAACTTTAACTCACTAACCTGGAAATGTATATAAAATAGAATAACAAGTTGCAAGAGGAAATGTGTGCACCTGGGAATTTGAAATAGACTTGAATGAGCTTTGAAACACTAAAAAGCCTATTTTTTGACCTAATGAGACTCATATGCTAGTCTGGGAAAATCAGTCCCAGAATAGGGTTTTTGCACATGAACATGTTTCTAGAAAAAGGGTATCTAAATCTATAAAAATCCTGAAAAAAACCTATAGTGGGACTCATTTGCCACTTTTCACAAATCAATCCCATTCCACTTTTTTGGGAATTCAAAGTTCATATCTGCACTTCAACACCTGCTCTTTCCTTCTCCCAAATTGATTTTTGGATCTAAAATCCTGATTTGCAACCTGTAGAAGTTCTCCATGCATAACCAATGCAAGGTGAAAACTTTGACAACTTTTAGGCTCTTTGACAACTTTCTCCAAACTTTCTCTTTAATGTATCTTCAAATCTAAACCAACAAATCACACACTAAAGAGGGGAAAATGTTGTTTTGTTAGTGGAAAGGGGTTTTTCTTGGTCAAACATGTTTTGGTAATCGAACCTTGAAATAGAATGAAATAGGAATGGAGAATGATGAATGAACAAAATATGATGTTGCAACTCACCAAACCCTAGCAATGAAGTGCTGCAAACATGTATGAGGTGACTCCAATGTATGTAGATCTTGAATCTTTCTTGAATAGGATAGATCTTGAATGAAAAGCTAGCTTGAATTATAAAACCCTGCATCATAATTGTTAGCTCAAAAACAAACATGATGCATGAAGACTTTGACATGATGTTTGATGCTTGAATAATGCTCTAAAATGCTTGATAATCTACTCATGAATGCTCTTGAATGCTCTTGTAAATGATTTAATGCTCTTGTGAACTCAAAATCTCTATAAGGATGCTCATTCAACTTGCTAGGTGCTCTCTTGAATACTTAGGTGTAAAATGAGTGAAAGAAACTTGTATTTATGCTTAATTATGCAAGAATTTCTAAAATTTCAACACTACAAGTTGGCATCAAATCTAGGAGGATAAAATCTTGCCAAAAATTTGATTTAATTTTGATTTTGGGCCACATGGGACTCATTCACCCAAGGTGGTGAATGATTCCCATTAGGCATTATTTATGGGACCATTTTTAAAAATGCTTAGAAAGGTGATACCAGGTTTGGGGCCCAAAAATCTAGGTGGGACTCATTCACCCAAGATAGTGAATGATTCCTAGATCACTAAATCTGGGCCACACAAGATGAAAACACATAAATTATGATTAGATATTGATTTTTGTCAGGATTATCCTTGAAAAGATGCATTAAATGAGGCTTGTGGATGTAAAATAAGGCCAATTACAGCATAAAGAAGCCCAATTATTAAATAAAACCCTAGCAAAGTGTGAAAGTGTGTTACAACACTTTACAACACTCCAAATAAGGCACCAATAAGCTCATTTAGTTCACAAGGGCCCAAGACGTAATGTGAATATGTTAGACACATTGCAACACTAAATCAATGTCATGTAATAGGGGGCATTTCTCTATCATTACAATTATTAAAATATAATATATCACACTTCAATTTTAATTAACTATTTATACTAAAAATATATATAAAATACTTGTTATCATTCATCACAATATAATTTCTAAATATTTTCTTTCATTTTTCTCAATAATAACAAATAAAAAAAATATATATTAATGTAATTTTTAAATTATTTTAAAAATAAAAGAATCCAAAAGTAAAAATATCATAGAAACAATTTCCTCCAATAATAGATCTATTAACTCCCCTACATACCATTCATAAAAAGAACATAGCATTTCCCCTCATTTGTGGAGTATATAGTAAAAAAAAAAGAACAATGATCAAATTGAATTACATCACATTATATAAGAAAACCACATCATATTACAAATGTGACATTAGCAATCCTACCCAAATATGATGCAAGTATGACATAGGCTACCAACTTGAACCATAGTATTTACTAACCTCATGTTAATAACGCAATCCAATATTACTAATATTGAGAATCATTATGTGATTCAAATTGCAATTTTGATGTATATCCTCTAACATTTTAATCCATGGTTAGTCTAACCGACCGTCTAATAATTGCTTGGGTTTTAATCTTTCTGTCATGTGGTGGATCATGGGTGCATTTTCATAAAATAGGTCAAAAGTGTTCCACATTATCATACTTTCATTATTAGAAACGGTTACCAAATCTAGAAATTGGGCCTGCTTGGGGATTTCATCACCCCAACGTGACTCAAATCGGCAATGGAGCTAAAGCCAAGCTACCCCCAACTGGTATATAAATGTAAAATTTAAGGGAAAACCTAAGGTTGTTGTGCGGATGTGTCATACGGACGGAGTTGTACTCCCTTAAACCCTGTTGAGCTTAACCTCTTCAGGTTGGAGTGCCACCTTAATGGTGATTAATCTCTTGCCCCATGTATGGCCACTCAAACGGGGGTCCCTAACTAAAAACTTTTGTGTAGTAAGCCAAAATCCTTCTATTTGCTAGCGCAGCACCGGTCGGTGTGAAGGCATCCACACTTTCACAGTTTGTAGTAGATGTGATCAGCTCGCCATGGGAGTTTCATGGGGGTTGGAAGCTTGGTTGGCCTGAGAAGAGAGTGCACTGTAAGGGGGAGCCGTGCAGCCAAGCTTCCGAATTCACACGCTACAGATATGCGGTTGGGAAACCCGCGTGGAATCTAGTGAATATTGTCATGGCCTAACCTAGGATTGTACTTATCTGATGTGCGATTGGTTACATTCAAAACATTGTGCTTGTCAAATGCTTGTTGGATTACTCAAACATTATACACAACATTCACAAATCTGGACACAAACAATCGACCTTAGACAACTTAGACTTTTCAACAAAACATCAGAAAACAATCTCAGTCCTCATTTTGAACTTAGAATTTGCATTGTCCATCATAGTCCTCATTTGGCATCTAGACTTGGCATTGGTCATTTTCCTTAGTCAACATCTTCATTGTTATCTTGGCATTTGGCATCCTTTCTTGACAATTTTATCACCTTGCATTTATAACATTAAGTCCTTAGTCAAACATCATCATCTTAGTCCTCATTTGGCATTTTATCCTTGACAACCTTGTCATCTTGCATTAATCATTTCCTTAGGAAAACGTCATCATCATCTTGCATTGTCATCCTTTATTCCAAAAATACAAAAAATTAGTGACATAACTTGTCATCTTAGTCTTCATTGTCCTTTGGCATTAGTCATTTTCTTTAGACAACATTGTCATATTGCATCCCTTATTGTCAAAAATCCAAAAAACATAGTCTTGCATTACCATCCTTTATCCAAAAAATACAAAAACATAGGCTAGTGCCATCTTTGCATTTACTTGTCATTCTCATCATCCTCATTTGAGAAAATCCCTTTTACGGTTGAGACTAGGCTTCAAAGACAACAACGACAAATGACAAACTTTGGACAAGATTCCAATCCCAACATCGACAATAACACTTATGACAAGAACAAACATTGGACCTTTTCTGACCCATTTCACAACATGAACATGCAATCTTCCGTGAACATGTCATCTTCATCACAAAAAATTTATGAACCATTCATACTAAGAGACCAAAATGGACAAGTATATTGGAAAGACATAGAAGCTGCAATGCAAAATCCTGATATATTCTCCTTTGTAAAAAAATTAGTCTTACGTGACCCTCAAAGGTATCTAGCCATGCTTTTGGATGAAGGGGCTAAGTTACCACAGGGCTTTGACATAAATACTTTGCCACCTCCATCCGTCTACCCTCACCATCAACAGTCACTTGACACAAATCCTGTCATTAATTCACAACACACATCCAGATTTCATCCTTATCCTAACTTTGACAAGGGAAACCAACTGTCCACTAGTCCATTCCAAGTCTCCACATCATATGCTAGTCCTTCACCTATCAATCCTGTCAATGTCTACATGCCCTATCAACCATCTATCAACTCATGTCAAGTCCCCACATCATACCATATCAATCCAGTCCAAGTTTCCACATCATATTTTAGTCAACCTTACACTAATCCAATCCAAGACTCCATGGCATATCCGGTCGAAGTCCCCATGTCACATCCTATACCGTCACATCCTAATCCAGTCCAAGACTCCATGTCATATCCGGTCCAAGTCCCCACGTCATACCCTTGTCCTTCACATACTAGTCCAATGCAAGTACCCATGTCATATCCTAGTCCTTCACATACTAGTCAAGTCCAAGTCCCCATGTTCTATCCTAGTCCTTCATCCATTAATCCTTTTCAAGTCATCCCCTCACAAGCCACATCCAGTCATGAAAATTCTATCATAGTCCAAAGTCAAAACCCATTTAATAAACTTGAGGATACATGTCAAAATGAAAGCCCAAAGCATGACATTATAATGTCACCCTCATGTCAAGAACAAGGTAGTCCATCCCATGACCCTATCTTTCAGTCCATCCATGAAGTCCTTCAAGACAATCATGACATCCAAAACACACCTCTCCTTGACAACGACTCTATTTCTGACTATATCATCCATGACAACCCCATCTTTGACCAAGACCCCATCATTGACCAAGAAGTCCAAATCCATGACAACCCCATCTTCGACCAAGACCCTACCATTGACAAAGAAGTCCAAAGCGATCCACTCCTTGACCTTTATTCCATTCATGATCAAACACTTGCCGACCCTATACAAGCCTCGACTATTGACACTTCCCGCGATGAGACACTGGCCTCCATGGGACACATAGACGATATTCCTCCAGAACAAGAATCTTCCACTAAGGACAAGCTTGCATATGATCAAGTTATAGCTAAAATCATTGGGCTCTATGACACTAAAAATAATGATGGCTTCGAAGCACCAAGAGAATTATTTGAACCTGACATGTTGCATGATCAGACCAAAGATATCAGTCAAGAATATGTCCATGATAATGAAGCTAAGACACGTTATCAACTAGGGTCATCTATCTTTGTCAGAGCAAGCTTTCTCGCAGATGAAAATATTACAAGTGATAGTGTCCATAGACATCATGATGGGTTAGCATCTTGCTTTCAAAACAATAAATACCCCATCACAAATAGAATATGTCAAAGCATGCAATATCAAGGCAAAGGACTAGGAATACACGAGCAAGGCATTCTAGAACCAATACAGCTTCAGGAAAATTACAGACATCAAGGTCTTGGCTATTCTTCATACAACAAATCAAACAATGTCAGTGGTACCTCCTCGATACTGGGGGCAACCTTATCAGATACAAATGTCAAAATGGAGTCCATAAGAAATCCCTATGATTGCTGCCAACACCCTCCACCCAATAATTCATAAACCACAGGTATCAATTTAATCAACCTCCCTTTGGGGACCAACAAAACAAAAGTCTTACAAGTCAAAAGATCAAGATCAAAATGTCAAAGGCCATTGAATCAAACAAAAGGACAAGTGGACAAATGAAATTAAAATGGATCCCAAAGAAAGATCGATCAAGCAAAGAAAATATGTCAAAAGAAAAAGTCAATCACAATGTATTTCTCTCAATTCAAGAGGCACTCAATGATAACACATGTCCACCTCCTTCAAAATGGTCAGCAATCAAGGCATATAAAAGTGTGGGTTCCAAACACCATTCCTCCAAAATCCGTCATCCACCATCCCAAGTTTGGAAAATAAAAAGTGATTCGTCCACATGTCCAAACAAATTTTCCACGTCTACCATCATTCGTCATAACCCTACATCTCGTTTAAAGTCCAAAAATCCTACGTCACAAATCCGTCACATCATGGCAACAAACTTCTAACACAAGGACTCCTCATGGCACTCTATTGGCATGTGCGATTTTGATATACTAACTCTAGTATCAGAAAGGATCATACCGATATCATCAGCTGGTATACAAGCGCCATCCTCACAAGACAACTCCTTCAACAAGGTCATTATTGGCATATCATGGCACTAGTCTCTACATCGGCACCGTCAGTGGATTCAGAACAGTCATCGGTTATCTAAAGCATCCAGGCTATCCACAAA
>VDFB02230950.1:0-13974 GCA_007258455.2 Sequoia sempervirens | reverse complement strand
CTTTGACGAGATAGAGATATTGGCATTACTGCTAGTTGTTCATTTCAGGTTATCAAGAATTCGGAACTTCCAACAAGTGAAGCATTGTAAACATCTTCTCTGAAAAAAGAGAGAAGGATGAATGCAACACACCCCCCCCCACTCCGTGAATTTCGTGTACATTTTGTAATTATTTGTTTGTTTTACTATCGCTTCTGTTAGCAGTAAGAAGGGCGCCTCCCCTTTCCGAGAGGAGAGATTCACATCTCACATAGCTGTGGCTGAAGTCCAAGTTGTGTAATCTATCGAAAAGCTAATTACATAATTTTCACCCAACAAGACTGCCACAATACAAAAGATTTTGTATGCATTATCCTTCAAGTTGTGGCTGATAGGCCTGGGGCATCATACTAATGAAATCTTGACAAGTGTACTGTCTGCAAAGTGTTCACCATAGGGTTTCATCATTGCATAATATCATCAATCAGTAAGAGATGGCTACACCTAGGCAGACAGATAATTTCAAATGAAGATGAAGATGATGAGGACAATGAAGCATGGGAAGACTTTCTAGGTGCTGGAAAGGACAAGAATCTCATTGATATTTGGCTGGAGGATTCTTCATGGAAAAATGATTGTAGATCTTTAGGGAAACAAAAATAGATAGCTTGGCCCGTGTTAGCGACCCTAGCTAAAGCTGTGGCATCAATGGTTAAGGTTAAGAGTTTGTGAAACAGGGCAAGAGGTGGCAGTGGTTTTTCAAATGGCTTTTGGGGTCTTCGGGTGTGTATGGGTGAAGAGGTTTTCGTCGAGGAGGGCCTCCAGTTTGCTACATGCCATTCCCCAGTTGTAGAGTGACCTTCAGAATGTAAAGAAGGTCCAAGTCAAAGGTTGCTTGGCTCTTACAGCAACAGTTGGAAATAAAGTTCCAGAACGGCTGTGTAAAGCAGCTGGGTGTTTGGGGAAGGGTCTGAAGTGCAACTTCCTCATCCCTTATAGCAAGCCATTTTTTGTTGTTGGTAAAGAGCCTGAGTATCTTGTAAGAGTCCAGGAGCAGCAGGTCTCAGATCAGGATGCTAGACTATATCAAGAAAGGAAATAAAAAATATTTTTGGAAGGAGTTATGGTCCACATGAGAGGGTATTAGTTAAGAACCTACATACAAATATAGAAATAACCTAATAATAAAAGAGATATCTCACAATCCAATAATAAAAATACTCTAATGTATTTAGAAAATAAAACAATCCCTTGAGGTAGGGAAAAACTATATAATAGCCACTTTAAAGGGGCACTCCTCCTATTTCACTTCAAGGGGACAAACCTATTATAGAGCATAAAATCTAATTACAATATTCAAGATTGGTATCTTACATTTGGCTAGCCCTCACAATATATAGTCTTCCTAAAGACAACTACTATTATCCCATGCATGTGAAATAAATATTATTATTCTAATAACTAGTGGGATGGATTAAAAGTGTGTATACCCTAATAGTTTATGTATTAAATTATAATGGTATATCCCTAAGTACATTACAATAAATCCCTCTTAGACATGTTTTTCCCTCAAAATGCATGAAGAATCCAAAAATTAAACTATTAACAACTTGATACCAATATGATTTCATTCCCTATCATCTAACCATAAATATATGATCTTCACTATGGGTTGTGCTTGATGGTACCTAAATCCCATTCTCAATCCATAACCATATTGATTCAATGCACTACCATGAGAATTCCTCTTGTGTTACTCTAAGTTTCCATTGCTTCTATGATTCAAATGGTGATTGGAATTGCTCCTTTAGTTCTTTGTATATTTATAGTGATTATTATATTGATTACATGTAGTACCTTGCCCCCATAATGATTTCCTCCAAGAGTGTTTCCTCCTGCAATGATGTGGATGCCTATTAAGAGCACTTATTTCTTTTGTTGCCACTATTTTTAGTCACTCTTAAAGGGAATTTTTTTTCTTTTTCTCAAATTTATCTATTTTCTCTTCAATAGAGTTGTGAAATTGCTCCACCTTATCATTGCTTTAGTCTCCATGATTTGAAATATCCTACAATGTGATTTCCTTCTTTCTATATCAAAGCTTCATACACTTCTTTTGTACATCCATGTTTATCGTTCCCAAAGATTCTAGTCAAAGATATCCAAGAAGAATATCTAACCAATCCATATCTAAAGCATAAAAATTTGAATGCAAAACATAGTTATCCATGGAGAGCTTTAAGAATTCAAAATAATTTTACATTCATACCCTCTATGTTACTATCTTTGATTTTTTATTACTTGGACCTATAATTTCCTTGCTAAAATCAATATTGATAAACTTATACCCATTGGTAGGGTTTATAGAAATAATAAACTTATTATTTTGTATGCATTCATAAAATTAGAAAAAAAAAGTAGAAATGTACAATATATAAAAAATGTCAGACGCTTAAGGTAGGGAAACACTATATATAGCCAATTCAAGGAGACAAAACTCTTAATACCACAAACTTCTTATAGATCATAAATTCTAACTACAATATTCAAGATTAGTGATTTACATTTGCTTAAGCTATTATAATATATAAAGTCTTGTTAAAGACAACTACTATTACCTCATTTATGTGGAATAAATACTTTTATTCTAATAACTCGTATGATGACTGACAAAGTATGTGGATCCTAATATTTTATTTATTATATTATAGTAATGAATAAAGAAATATGGTGCATTATACTATAGTAATAAATAAAATATTAGGGTGCATATTCTTTGCAACTCATCCTACTAGTTATTAGAATAGAAGCATTTATTTCACATGCATGTGATAATAGTAGTTGTCTCTAGCAGAATTCTAGTGGGATGAATTACAAAGATATGCATCCTAATAATTTATTTATTATACTATGGTAATAAATAAAGTATTAGGATGCATATGATTTGCAAGTTATTCCACTAGTTATTAGAGAAGGTATGTATTTCACATGCATGTGATAATATTAGTTGTATGTGGCAAAACTCTATATGTTTCAAGGGATTACCAAATGTAAAGCATCAATCTCAAATATTATGATTGGATTTTATGATCTATAGGAGTTTTGCTTGTTGAAGTGTCATAGGAGGATTGTCCCCTCAAAGTGTCTATTGTATGGTGTTGCCCTACCTTAAGGGTTTGATTATTTCTAAATATATTTTATTTCTATTATTTTTTATAAGATTCTTAACATCTAGTATCAAAGCTCTTTTCAAGGCAACATAAAATAATTTTTTTGTTGATTTTAAAACTTACAAAAAAAATCTTGTAGAGGGTTGTGTGTCTTACATTTGTCTTAAAAAAAAGTCATTTTAAATTCATTGGAAGGAGTCTAAATATGGGAGCTTTTCTAAAAGTGGTCACATTAAATATTTGTATTAGTATCAAGGGAGATTGATAATTGAAATTGATCATGTGTGATTCAAATTTCTCAAAAAAAATTGACATGTGAGTTTTAGAAAATAATTGATATCTTACAATCAAAATAAGAAATCACATTCTATTTTTTACAAATAGACAGATATAGTTAAATCTATTTTTCTATATTATTTTCTTTTTAAATTTGAAGTAGAAAATGAGATCTAGAGGAAAAATATTTTCTTCATACCTTAGATTTCATGGTGATTCCTAAAGATGATCTAGATAAAGTTGTTGATTAATGAAGGTGTATGGGGAAGGGTTGAATGCACCTAAGAATGCTTTTCATAAATTTAAGGTTTATTATCATATAGCTTAGCCCTTGACATAATACATTTTTAACCTTACCCTCACCATTTCTCACTTAGCTTACTATAGAAGGAGAAGAAAGTGTAGAAGAGAAGAGAGCATTGGTACATGTTAGATCTTATTGATGTTGATGAACTACTCGCATAGGTTTGGGACAAAGGGTCTCATAATAATGGCCATCTAGCTAGAACATTTATTGTTGTTTCTACTTGATAAAGATAGTTCAAGTAAAGTTTAAATGTGATGATTTTTGCTAGTTCCTAAATATGATAATTTTAGACCTTAATAGTTACTTCTATAATGTTTACTAGAATTAATACTTGTCAATCTTTTTTTTAAATTAGTGACTCAATTTAGAAGTGATTTTCCATCCATTCGAAAGCTACCTATCATTTCATTTAGTTTCAAAGTATAATTCTTTTATATTCATTGATATTAATGAATCATACATACAAAATAGACATCTTGAAATATTCACAAACCAAATACTTTAACCAATCCCAAATAAATAGAGTTTAAAAAAAGATTTTATCAACAATACAATTAACTATACATCAAACTAATAAGATTGATCACAATAGAATGATAGATAAATAATTTTGATATTTTGAAATAAATTTGAGATTAAAAAATCTAAACAAATCACAACTTGGTGTGCAATGGGTATGCCAAAGAGGCGTGGAAGGTCAATTAGGAAACAAATTGGTCTAATTTTTTGCATACATTTGTGTAACTTTGTATATTTAAAATTTAAGTAAAGCCAAACTTAAAAAGTTAAAAATAAGATTAGTTTTGTTTTTTTTTTAAATTAGGTGACCTTTAAATTTCTTAATATTAAATATAGTAATGTATAAATTAATTTATAACTATTAAAATAAGATTTATTTAATTTTAAAATTAAATTTCAAAATAATGTAAAGATGTAATAAAACAAATTAGATACAAATGACTTGATGGATAAACAATACCGTGTGATAAATAATAGATATAATATATAAATAATTGATTATATATTTAGAACTTTTTAAAATATTAATTTTATTTTCAAGATTTAAAAATTAAATTTGTAAATAATGTAAAGGTATAAAAAACAAATTAGATACAAGCCACTTGTTGAAATATATTTTTTTTAAAGATTTAAAAATTAAATTTGTAAATAATGTCAAGATGTAAAAAATAAATTAGATACAAGTAACTTGATGGATAACAACACTATTGAATAAATAATAAATATAATGTATAAATAATTAATTATGTATTTAGAACTTTTTTAAATATTTTTTTAATTTTTAATATTAAAAATTAAATTTGTAAATAATTTAATGTTGTAGTGATGCTATTTAAATTAAAATATCGTATATAATAATAAATAAATATATTTAATTTAAATAAAAAAATTGAGCTCCAAAATTTAATTTGAACTTTATTGGATTGTATAATACCTTTCTCTTTAAAAAATTAGTTAAAATGTTAATTTTCCTATAAATTAATTTAAATAATAGTGTATGTTAAAAATATATTATATTTATTGGCTCAAGTTGAGTGGTTACAAGAGGGAGACAAAAACATCACTTTCTTCTTCAACTCGGTGAAGGCCAGGAGACATGGTAATTCTATGCCTATTCTTGTGAATGACAAGGGTGAGCATTTATCTTCTTTGCAGGATATGTCTAGAGAAGCTTCACAGTTTTTTGCTTCATTATTTAGAGAGGACTCTCAGGATGGTTTGGTGGAAGAAAACCAAGTTCTTTCTTGTATCCCCTCTTTGGTCATTAGGGAGATGAATGAGCATCTGTTGAGCAATATCTCGCTGGAAGAATTAGAGGCTACTGTTTTCTAGATGAAGAAGGGGAAAGCCCTAGGCCCTGATGGCTTTTCGGTTGAATTTTATCAAGAATTTAGGGATATCATTAAGTTGGAACTTTTGGAGGTGGTTCGTGATTCTCAAAGGAATAAGCAAATGTTGCAGGCTTTAAACTCTACATTCCTTTCTCCCATTCCTAAAGGTGAGGGGGCATATCGTTTGAGTCAATTCCAACCCATTTCCCTTTGTAATGTGGTTTATAAAATCATTTCCAAGTCGATTGTTGAAAGGATGAAGTGATGGCTTAGAGGGCTTATCTTTGAGGAACAAATTGGTTTTGTGGAGGATCGACAAATTTTGGATGGGGTGGTCATTGCTATTGAGACCATCCATTCTATGGAATCCTCGAAAGAAAAGGCTATGCTCATCAAGCTAGATATGGAAAAGGCCTATGATAGAGTGAAGTGGTCCTTGCGAAAAATTCTTATTGCTTTTGGTTTTGTTGAGGAGTGGGTCTAGTGGGTTGTGTGTTGTGTTACTTCCACTTCTTTCTCGATGTTGATAAATGGCGAGCCTACTTCTCTTTTTAGTGTTTCTAGGGGTCTTTGTCAAGGGGATCCTCTCTCTCCTTATTTATTTATTCTTCTTGCGGAAGGCCTAGGGAGATTGGTGAAATGTAATGTGGAGTTGGGTTTTATCCAGGGATGGAGGTGGGGAAATGGTTTGCCTCCTCAATCTCACCTGCAATTTGTGGATGATACTACCTTGCTGGGTTTGGCTAAGATCAAAGAAGCTACAAATTTGTGCAAGGCTTTGGATATCTATCTTGTTGCTTCTAGTCAAAGGATTAATAAAGATAAATCTTCAATTTTCTTCTTCAATACTCTAAGGCTTATTCAACAAAGGATTGCTCATAACTTGAGGTTCCATATTGGTTCTCTCCCTTTAACTTATCTTGGCATTCCTATCTCTATTGGTAGACTTCCTGGGGAATCATGGCATAATATTTTGGACAAATTTCATGTGAAGGTTAATCATTGGACTCATAGATGGCTATCCTTTGTTGGATGTGTTCAACTGCTAAAGTTTGTGGTGTAGGCTCTTCCTATTTATAGGTGCATATTACAAGTGGCTTCAGTTGGGTTTGTGAAGGACTTGGACTCTTTGGCTAGACAATTCTTATGGGTGGGTTGCTTGTCCTCTTCCAAGTGGAGCCTAGTTAAGTGGGATATTGTGTGTAGCCTGAGGCAGTTTGGGGGTCTTGGATTGTGGTAGGCATCTTGGTTTGCATTGGCATTAGCTCCAAAACTTTTCTGGAGATGGTGTGTGGAACAAGATATATCTAGGCCAATATTTTATCTCATAAGTATGTTTCGAGGGTTTTGAAGGAACAGCTTCCCAGGTTTCCTTTGGTGGGGAAAGGTTTTGTGATTTGGGGAACACTTAAAAAAGGGGTTGTGCTGATCAAGGAGGGCCTATTCTGGATATGTAATAAGGGGACCGAGGCTCTCTTTTGGTCTGATTCTTGGGATGGATTTTCCCCCATTTTGTGTCAGTATCCTAATTTGGTGAATCTTTGTCAACGCTTTTTGGAGGCTAGTTGGTCAAGGGTGAGTGATTTTAAGAATTTTTATCCTTGTGGGCAAATGGAGGTGCCTAGGTGGAAGGATCCTTGCAAGTGGCCTGTTCTCGGGTTGGAGGAGGAATGTGCTGAGATTCAAAATATTTTGGCTAGTAGACAATGTTGTTCCCTTAGGGATAAAGATATTTTGGCTTGGAGCCCGAATCCTAAGGGTGCCTTCACTGTGGCTAGTGGATATCAGGAGTTGTTGTCTTGTAAGTTTCGGGGGGTGGAGGCCCCTTGGTGGAAACATGTGTGGATCAAGTTTTCTTGGCCAAAGTGTAATTTTTTTGTGTGGAATTTGGCTTGGAATAGATGTTTGACTTGGGATAATCTTCGTAAGCGGGGATTCCAGGGTCCCTCTATTTGTGTTCTATGTGATTGCAGTGAGGAGGATTCTTCCCATTTTTTTTATGTTGTCCTTATTTTATGCTATTATGGCATTTTGTGGTGGGGTGTTTGGAAACATCCTTGTGTTCATACGTCTTCCCTTGTTGAGTTATGGAGCAATATGGGGAGACCCCCTTCCCAAGCCTCTTTCCTCTAGATTGTGTGGAGCATTGGTCCTACGTTCATCCTGTGAAAAATTTGGCTGGAAAGGAATTGTAGGATTTTTCGTGGGGATACGCTGATGGTACAATAGGTTTGACACATAATTATTGGTAGGATCCAAGAGAAGGTGGAAGACAAATGTGAAGTGGCTTTTCTGTTGGAAAGAAGTGATGATGAAATTGTGAATAGATTGGGCTTGCAAGGGTTGACTTTGGTCTCTACTTGTGTCAAAAGAGGAAGGACAACTAAAAAGAGGGTTCAAAGAATTGGAAGATGGGTGCCTCATTTGACGGGTTTTTTTGAAGATTAACACAAATGGTTCCTCTAGGGGTAACCCTGGGCTTACCGAGATTAGTGGAGTTGGCAGAGACTGTTCTGGTTCAGTCATTTTCTTTTTCTCCATCCATAAAAGATGCCATTCTAAACAACTTTATAGAAGGGTTGGCAATTCTATGGGCTATTGAGCGTACTTGTGCCTTGAGCTGGCAAAGGATTATCTGTGAATCTGATTCACATATTATTGTTAATATGTTGCTCGAGCAAAAGGTGGCTGAGGTTAATTGAAAAATTACATTGGTGGTTCGACATATTTAGCAGAGGTGCTCTACTTTAGAAGTGGTGTCTTTTATCCACATTCTGCATGAATAGAATAGGGTTGCTAATTGTTTGGCTAAGTGGGCTTCCGAGCATGAGGATGATTAGAAGATTGAGGGGTGGAGACAGTTATCCCCTGAGTATGGTCATGATTTAGAGAGGGTCATTGCTGATGATATGGAGGGATAAGTTGTTGGTGGCTGATTGGATGGTGACTTTTGTTTTGGAAGGATGTTTTAGTGTTTTCCTTTGTGGGAGCTTACATCCTTGATCTTTATGTACTACTAATTTCTTGATTTCAATAAATTTTTTACCCCTTTTATTAAAAAAGAAATATTATATTTATTAAATTTAATTTTTTATTTAATAATATATAATATATAATAATAAATTTAAGATATATAGTATATAATTAAAAAACAAAAATAAAGATTAAACATATATTATATGTAATTTTTTTATTTAACAAATAAAATAAAATAATTATATTTTTTTTTTTTATAATATATAATACTAATATTGTAAGTTTTTGTCTCTATAATACATATAATATACTTATTTAATATCGTTAACATATATTATATGTAATTGTTTTTGTTTTGTTCGATAAATCACTGCTAAGGGGCAACACCCTACTCTACTGGAGCTATGAACTAGTGAGACCACATACGAGGGACTTCATCCCCGATATCTCCATAACCACTACCGCTGCCACCATATCCACCATCATTGTTGCCTTTGTTGACCTCGCAACCACTTTCTCTCTACAACAATCCCACTATCCACTGTGGGATTCAAACCTTTAGATGCCCTTAATCAAGCACCCTCAGAACTTAATTACAGTAATCATAGGTCAACCCCCCATTATATGTAATTGTTTTGATTTAATAGATATAATATAGTAACCATATTATATATGTTATTTTATAGTATATAAAATTAATATTGTAATTTTTAATTTATGTAATATACATAATATACTTATATAATATAGTTATTAATAATATATAAGTATACTATATAAATAATATTATATATAAAAATACATAATTTACACTTTATTTTTATTTAATAATATATAATATCTAATAAGTAAAAGAAAAAATAAGCTTAATGAATTAGAAATTACTTTTTTTCTTTCAATAAAAAACAAGAAATTGATCCACAACAAAAGAAAATCAATGAATAAAATTGTAATGTCCCACCACGCAACCCCTAAAGGAAACAAATACACATAATATTTATAGAACAATTTTTTATTTTTTTGAAATGTACAATATGCAACAACATATTAACATTCATCTTGGAAATGGTATCACATGAGCAACATATAACAATTCCCTTTGGGGTTACATGACTTATTTATTTTTGGCCATTACATTTATATATTATGAAGATACAAAGATAATGATTACAATATTACAATAGGATTTCCCCAACATTAATTGGGAAGAGTACAAACTATGACACTGGTTCCACACTAGAATGTCTCGAGTATCTCAAGTAGCTAATAAGCCTGCATACAACTCATCAACGACCGGAACCCAATGGGGTGCTACACGCTCCACCACCCCCCGTGCTAAGGAGAAAGCAAGAAGGACCCCCAATGATGCCAACATATAGGAGAAGGATTACATGGTTTCACATCAATAACAACAATAACACAATACAGTAACCCCAATCATAATGCCAAAAGAGTACAAGGTCAAAACCCAAACATCAACAAGATTTATACAAGACCATAGAATACACCATAGATAAAATAGGGTAAAACCATAAATCAATTCAAACAACTATGTTTCATCAATTCAAGACAAAGGACCACTTCCAGAGGATTTCCAAAGAAGCAACATAAGAAGGAGTGTTAGAGAAGAGTGTCATTGCATGGCTTAACATGGATTCTCCAGTTACTCACGAAGGTGCCGCTTCCATCTACACAAATGGATTGTCCAGATAACCGATTTTAGGAATCGCCCATCTATGGTTTTACAAACTACCTATCTCAAGGAACCGCCTTCATAGGTTACTATGAACTGCTGGACTTTTCGAAGACAAAGCAACGATCTTTGCCAACCACACGGCCTTCCTAACTCCTTTAGCCTAGATGATAGCATCACAGGCGACATGGGGCATCATCATCTTTAATGTGCTACTATACCCCCTAGTTAATTACTTAGGTTTTCACTTATTAATCTCACTCTAACGAGGGCTATCCTGGCGCCCCTTTGTGCGCCGACCACCCACTTAGAGCCACTCCCTCTAGACACTCAAACACAAAAATCCAACACAGAGGATTGTATCCACATAAAGCATTGAACCAATCAATAAACACAAGGCATAACCATCTCACCAAAACAAGTACAAAATCAAAGTCTCACAAGTCTGTACAACCCTTTTCAAATAGTGATACCAAAACGCTTGCCACATCAAGGTACATAAAACATGGAACATAAAATCACCTCGAAGTCAACATACATTACCATCCATAAAACCAAATTTAATACAACCTTATGGTACAAGTGACTCTCTCCATAAAACAAAACTCAAATGAAACTACATAATCAACATGATAAAATCAATCGAGCATCCAAGGGAGACTCCTATTCTCTCCTCTCTTAAGATACCCTTTTGCACCATTGAAAAATCTCAATTCAAGAACCAACCAACTCAGACCATCAAATCAATTGTGAAAACAAGTAAGCATCCTTATAGAGAACTTACGAAGAAGGGGAATAAGGAGGTAGTCATCATTTAGCAAATCATCTAATTTACATAAACCCTACATTTATCCAAATATAAACAGTCAACTCTTACAACTATCAATTCTCCTAATTACCAAAATAAAACTATGCTAACCAAGAAATTTTCTTAACTTCAACATATCCCTATCTACTTCATAAACTTATAAATATAAAACAATCACACTAATATTCACGTCACACAATTACATGAATGAATGTTTATACAAAAATGTTCATTTCACATAACAATTCCTAGGTCTCAAAAATAAATATGAAAGATTCCATTACCTATTTTCCAAGAGTATCCATTAGCCAATCATAATCAACCTATGAGGGATAAGAATATGTTTATTAAGAAAAAGACCTTCCTTCAAAAAGACATTATACTTTCTTCCTATTTCAAATTAATTCTTCTAATTGACTTAATATTACTAATTTCATCATTTGCTATAAACCATCATCCACAACATTAATCTTGATGTCATTTCTAATATAATTGAATTCTCTAGTAGCTACCTCGATATCAAATTAGCATTTTCCTATGAGTGCTATACACTAATTTTTTTTTATTTAACTTACTCATCTCTCTACAAAAAAATTCAATTCATCATTTGATTGTTGCACCAAATTTTATACTCTTTTAAAAAATATTTTCTAATCCATTTCACTCTAATAATATAAACCATCTTTTATCTTAAACAACTAACTACAAAAAGACCAAATTTTACTATCAAAGAAAGAAGAACATGTCCTAATTGAAATCTTTTATCTTCAACTTATTCAAGTGCTTACTTAACACAACTATTAAATTTATTCATTACAAGTGCTTACTTAACACAACTATTAAATTTATTCATTACATATATATATATATATATACCTCTAGTCCAAAATATTTAAGTATCATTATTATTATTATCTAAATTACAATTTATTATTGTTATCTAAATTACAAAACATTCCAATGACATTATTTGCATTTCAGCTGAGTGTATTAACCTATAAGTAAGACCTCTAGATTATCATACAAAGATGTGATAGGAATTCTATCCTCTAAATTCCTTATAAAAGAAAACCCCTATTAAATAAACATCTTAACGCAGCTTGTTAGTTTAGATAAGATAAGGACATACTTGCAAGGCATTACAATTACAGATCCTCATGATTATGACAAATTCCAGCCAAATTAAGAACAACGACCAATAGGAATGAGGTGCACAAGCTAGTATAAGATATTAGCGATAAGATAGGTTGACAATGGGATCAGGGGATTATATAAACCTCTAAAATTTCTTATTATGTTCATGTGCTTTTCTAGAAATCATTGCTTTCTTTGCGCAGGTATTTATGTTCTTCTTTCGGATCAATTGAATAATCACTCATTTTAATTATAGTCTGCCCCTTTTTCCATTTTTTTTCATTCATGGACTTTATTTTTGTTTTTAAGATCAACAATGCAACGAGTCTGCAGGGTTTGAAATTATGACCATCCGTAAAACTAACTTGCCAAACCCTTAATTTTTTAGACTGTTGAAATCTTAGTTTGTTAAGTAATTATATCAATCTACGAGATTTTGCCTTTAGCGACACCACCTGAAAGTCTACATAAGCCTTGCAGGTTTTGTTTTAATGTTATATTTACGTTTCAGTAGAATTCTATATTAAAATTAGCAAAGGCAGAGTTCGTGTAAATACAGAATTATAATAAAACGTACATAGAAATTTTGCATTCGGACTACGAAAGGTACCATGTAAACTAGACAGTGAAAAGACCTTGTCTAAATGCAAAATTATAAAAGAAGGCTCAATTTTATGCCATCAGTTAATTGTAAATCTTCTTATTCTGCGGATAGATTTGATCGTTTCTTTCGTTAATTACACATTTTTTACTTAGCCTCTGGATTTGATTGCTTCTTTCATCAATTGCAACATTTTTACTTCTTCCGCTGACCTTTCATTGTAGCCGACTGCTTCGGTCATTTTTCCCTCAATCTGAGTCTAAGGGGTGCCTGTGGTATTTGAACAGATGCTCTCACCATTATTAGGAAAGTTTGTTATTGCTGCACTGCTTGAATCCCCATTTCATCATATTATTATTTTTATTGATAGAGAAAAGAGAGGCGTGTTTGGGACCCGCACCCATTAAAAGATAAGTGTTCAATGTACATTATGTCCTTATGGGCTGTAGCCTGGATGTGTGGCCATCGGCTGCATCTTATCAAAACAAAGCAAAAAAATACATATCAAGGTTTACAGATGTTATGAGTGTTAGGAAATTACTGATAATCTTAAGAGAATAACTGTGCTGAATAGGTTACAGAATCCAAATGCAATGTAATGTCAAGTCAAAACATACGTTCACAGAAACACTAGATTTACACTAAGAAACCCTTTCAAATATTTTTCCAGCAGCAGCAACACCGCTCTGATATGTTATCTAAAGAACAAGATTACAATGTACAAGAGATTTAACTTATGCTAAGAGAGATCTTCGCCCTCTATTAAATCCAACAACATGCACCTTCAAAGAACCTATCCTAAATGCAAATGTACTTTTAGAGAACCTCCACTCAATGAACTTTAGGAGTAACTCTCCTTGTGATCAATCCAACAACATTTGGAAACCTGTGTAATAATACCCCGTGATTTTTTAATTTTTAATTTTTGTATTGGTTTGTTTGCAGGTTTGTTTTCCAATGAAAGGGTTTTGTTGATGTTTACTTTCAGATTGCATTCAGAACTTTTAAAACAACCATTTAGCATGAAACTAAGCAACAAAACATATAGAAAATAGTGCTGATCATCACAGGTTTATATTTCAGACTTAATAGAACATGTGCAACATTTTATAATCAGATTTAAACATATTGCAGACCTGGTATAGTCTTCAAACATAGAGTAGAATGCTCAGATCTGATC
>VDFB02230949.1:0-10333 GCA_007258455.2 Sequoia sempervirens | reverse complement strand
ATACTAAGTGTTGGATAAGTTTTAGCTACTTTCCATGTTTAATAGTCAAGGTGGGATCAACCTCACAAGTTGATCAAAAAATCTTCTAGATTTGGAAACAATGTCTTAAATGGGTATACTAAGTGTTGGATAAGTTTTATCTAATTTCCATGTTTCTTAGGCAAGGTGGGATCAGCCTCACAAGTTGATCAGAAAATCTTCTACATTTGGAAACAATGTGTTAGCATTTTTTGAAAAAATATAATAATTGGGTGTTATTTTGGGTTTTTTCTATTTTTCACCCATATGTTTTAAAGCACTCATGTTTATTCTCTGCATGATTTCATGCAATGTATAAAACCACTTTCGATGTGCCTATTTATATCCACACATACTTAAGAGTGAAGAGAGAATCATTATTGTACTGGAGAACAGGTTCGTTTTTGCAATAGCAAAAAACTTTACTAAGTTGAGGTTTTTACCCAAGAGGGTTTTCCCAGGTGAAAATAATGCATATTGTCTTTGCTTTCAATTGTTCTATTTTTGTTTCAGAATGTATATGCACTACCCTTGTTGTACAGGTTTATCAGGATTCATTTCTCTACACTAAGGAACTGTAGAGTACTTTCAAGGAGCCTTCTGTAAGTCAAAATGGATCACTCTTAAGCTATGATTTCTATATCAAATTGCACACATAAAACAAACAAAAAAGAGCTCAAGAAAGCTATTGTAAAAACAACCAAGTATTCTGGAGACAGTTTCAGGAACAGGCATTGTTGTTTATCTGTGAACTTGGGCTCGGAAACATCATTAGAGTCTGCTTGGAATAAGAGTTATGTGCATACAATTTGTTTTTCAACAGTTTCTACGGAATTTACTCAGAAACGCTGTCAAGGATATCCGGATGTTCTGGGAAGGGCCCAGAGATTCCAAAGGATCGAGTAGATTTCCAAATACATTCTAGGATCAGTATCAGATTTATAATGGTTCATATATGGTGGGAACAGAGGCAGCGAAGGGGTTCTGAGGGATACACCATGATAGAAAAAACAGTCAATTAAAAAAAAAAGTTTCAAGTTGGGCTAACTTCCTAAAGTAATTATACCACAATCTCAACCAACTAAATGCCCACACCTGTAATTGAATGGGTACCAAATCTGCATGGTACAAAGACTGCAACAAAAAGTTATAAAAATAAATCTGTTTATAAAAATGACCCAATTGATATAGATAAACTAAACAACAGCAAGAAAGACTCGTATAATTTATAAAAGTAAATCTGTTTTAAAGAAACTGATTCAATTGATATAGCAACACTAAACAAAAACAAGGACTTTCAATAGCACTAAATCCAGAAAACAAGAATTCTCGAGACAAAATTGTCCTATAATTGTGGATTACTATTTCACAATTGAGCTTCACAAAATGAAAATCTAGTATAGGAATCAAAAATCCATTGGATTAAAAAAAATAAAACTTGACTTACAAGCGTTTCCAGAATACTGACCTCTGAATTCATGCAATTTTACATATATCCTCATACTCAATCGCCGTCAGCAATCTCCCATCATAGATACTTTTCTCAATCTGAACCTTCGCACAAAACTTGTCAGTATCAATGCCAAGCAACCTAGCATTGCATCCTCGGTATGCGCCATTAACAATCCTAACAAGTCCCCCAATCTGTGGGATGACCGTCTCAAGTTCCTCCTGATCAACCCTCAGAACATGGCCAGTCTCAATCATCTTGATCTCCCCAACGTATTTCTCAATTACCTTTAACACAACCCCCTTCTGCTTATAATATCCTTTCTCAGCCAAACCTTTGCTCATGACCTTCACTACAATTCCTTCAGAGAGCCAATAATCCTTCCTGTTCATTTTATCCTTTGCGCGCTCCTGCTCCCTCATAAGTTCTGCCAGAGCAGCAGCACCCTCGCCAGCCTTGCCCCCATTACTTTCTTTCTTATCCCTAGGGTTTGCATCCCCAAACTGAGAGTTTCTAGGATTTCGCTCTCCAAAATTAAGGTTTTCGGGGTTTCGACCACTAAGGTTAGAGTTTTCAGGTTTACCAGCTCCAAAACTAGGGTTTTCTTGGTCCTCCCCATCTTTTTCAAAGAAAGAATCAAATTTTCTCTTTTCAGCAGATTCAGCAGCCAGTGCCGGCTTAGACAGGGAAAACGCAACTTTACCATTTGGTAGAGTTTCCGACCTCGCTGAATCCGGCGCCGGATTGTGATCCCCTGTTAAATTAGCAATCTTTTTCTCCGCTCGCTCGATTTGCTCCTGAATTTCCTTCTCATGGCGCTCTTCCTCCGCCAAATCCGCCCTGGCTCTCTTATTCTTTAGCTTCTCCTTCAATAACGTCTCCGACTCCCTGTCAATGTAGGTAATAAACCAACCTTTTGGGGTTTCATCAACCTTGCACTTGCCAGTACGGCCAAGATACTTGACAAAATCCGTCAAAGTGGCCCACTCCGTGGAATTCATGTGAACATGGTGGCGGTCGGCAATGTATTCATTGTAAACAACGGTAGCAGCCACGCGGCTGAATCGATGGCTTCTCTTTACGTGCTCAAGGAAAGATGCCTCGAATTCTTCAGAATAGCCGTCAACGAATCTGTCGGGGGCTTGGCCAAAGACCTGCATTTGGCGTTGATGACCCTCCGACATACAGTGACATTTGAAGCCATTCTCATCTCGGCATTGCTTCTGGCACATCTGGCAATACCATCGCAGTTTCTGTAGACCCTTCGCTTTAATCCTGTTGGCTATGGCTTTCGGCGTCAGAAAATCGTTCTTCCCCATTGAAGTTCACTGTAATTCAAGCGCACACGCGCTCTTAAATGGAAAGCCAGTAATTTAACCTAAATCAAAATCTCTTTTAATAGACAATAAACAATGTTCTTCAGTAGCCTGGCCTGCAATATACAAGTACTATGTTCTTTCAGTTAGCCCGCGCGACCACTGGCCCCGCTCCCCTGTCACAGAACATCATCAGGATTAAACACCTGAATCAGAGCAATTGACACGCATTCCTTATTATGCCCTAAGGCCACCAATCATTATTTGTTTAAAAATTTATGCCTTGTTATTAGTTCCTGCCGGCGGCAAGTATTCTATGGCAATTGTACCACTTTATTACTATTTTTAATTTTTCTTTTCCATTTTTCAATTGGTTTGAAATATTTTTTTTGTGGTGTATTAAATTATTTTAATTTATAAAAGTATAAAAAATAAAATTACATTAAGAAGTAAAAATTTAATTATTATGAGAAAAAGGATTAGAATGTGTTGAAGCTCTCCATTTTACAAATTTTGGTTTCACAAGCATCAATGTAAATGCATTTTACATTATAGGGGAGAGGAGTCGATATGTACGCACCCAAAAGCGCTCGATCTATGTGGCAGGCCATGTGGACCAATAAAACTTTTTTGCAAATACCCAATATGAAAAAACTAATAAAAACAATATAAATTTATTTTTAAAAAATTTGCCTTCATTTTGCCACGTGGGACGATGATATTGGTCCACACAGTTTACAAATCAAAAAATGACCCGTTGAACGATACGTAGGCACCTCGGGTGCTACTTCCTACATGGCACGATGTCCAAAACTGGCAGCCTTGCCACCTCAACTTCTCTCAGTCTACCACCCTAAGAATCCACTAAGTTGCATTTATCACTCGTTGCCACTTCATATACTTCTCGACTGTCGTGTTGAATGCAACTCTCCTCTCCTAAGTACCACGGCAGCCCGCGTTTATTTCGAGCTAACCTACATTGAATGCTCCCAGTGCCTCACTCTTGTCGCCAACTTTTCAGCCTTTCATTCTAGCAAGTTGTCATTCTTTCTTCACTTGCACGCCAGAACCTACTCGGTTCGTCGTCTACAATCTTCAAACCTCAATCCACAACCTGCGATGTTTAGAGACTGATTCGTAAGCAAGTAGATTCTAGTTAGGAGATGGGTACACGCCAATTAGTGAATGTTACCAGCGGCTCGACTTTGGCCATGCAAGCAACGAATAGGTTCCTCACCGCCATGAACAAGTTCCTCCTCACCGCCATGCTCAGGATTCAGCTATTGTCCAGGTCGTGCATCAAGCTGTTCGACCCAGGTGAGCTTGCTCACTAAAGCTAGCCATTATTCGGTTTTTTTAGTTTTGTTTGCAATTTTTGTTTGTTTTATGCTACTTTTGGTGTTGCAGAAATTGTTTTTTTGGTTGAAGTTTAGTGTTTATGAACACTTTCCTATTTGTGTTCATAAACACACTCAATCTTTGGAAATAAATTTTCTATTCAAGCATCGTACTCTTCACAAAATAGATAATAATATTGTTGGTTGTTTCCCCGCCATTGAAATTTCTGGGGTTGTTTACTTCTTTCATTAATAATATTGTTCGTTGTTTCCTTGCCATAGATGAAACTATATTTTTGTTTATATGGGTTCTGCTCCATAGGGTTTATATTGCAAATATTACACTCATATTTTCGCATTTTTCTTTCATTAGGGTTTATTTGCAAATATAACACTCATAGTTTAGCATTTCTATTTTCCTAGGGTTTATTTTGCAAATATTACAGTCATAGTTTTACCATTTATGTTTCATAGGTTCTGCATTATCATATACTCTAGTTATCATATTCTTTGTCATAGGTTCTCCATTATCATTGACTCTCGTTATCCTATTCTCATAGGTTCTACATTGCCAATTGACTGTGCGTATCGTATTCTCATAGGTTTGGCATTATCATTGACTCTGCTTATTGTAATCTCACAAGTTCTATGTTATCATTCACTCTGCTAATTGTTATCTCATAGGTTTTGCATTATCATTGACTCTGCTTATCGTATTCTCATAGGTTCTTCATTATCATTGAGTTAGGTTGTGTTCTCCGTTTCATAAACCAAAAATAATAATGTGGGTTATTCTTTTTTTAAGTTTTGCTTCATCTTTTCAGTCACTAGAAAAAATATTTTGTTTCTGAGCCATAGATAAATATGTTGGTGTTATTTTTTTATGGGTTCTGCTCCATCAAATCATTCATATACATTTGTGATAATTGTTAAACTCTTACTATTTTCCACTCCTAAGCTTCGAAAATAGTTGGCTACATTTTTTGACTTTATTATAGTCAAAATAAATAGACTCATAGGTTTTGCATTATCATTCACTTTGCTTATCCTATTCTCATAGGTTATGCATTATCATTGACTCTACTTATCCTATTCTCATAGGTTATGCATTATCATTCAGTTGGGTTGTGTTCTTTGTTTCATTAACCAAAACAATTAATTTGGGTTAATCTTTTTTTAGGTTTTGCTTCATCTATTTAGTGACTTTAAAAATGTATGTTGTTTTTGTGCCATAGATAAATATGTTGGTGTTATTTTTTTATGGGTTCTACTCCATCAATTCAGTCATATACATATGTGATAATTGTTATACTCTTACCATTTTCCATTCATAAGCTTTATATTGTTCTTCATTATAGCCATTACAGTCATGGGTTGATATTCACATTTCGATTAATGTTGTTCAATACCATTTCTACGTGCCATTGATAAAATTGGGAGTTTAGGTTTTTCATACGTGTTGCTTCATTCATTCATTAATGCTATTTTCTTTAGGTGGCATTCATTAAATTGGGGGTGTTATGTTTCCCAATGGTTAGGATTCATCAATTCAGACATGCAATTATTGGAGCTTTTTTTATTTGCATTACAAAAATTTGGGGGTCTTATTTTTTTCATAGGTTCTGCTTCATTAGGTACCCTGGATATTTTTGGGGGTGTTACCTTGTTTGTAACTTCGACTTCATCATGGTTAGTCTTCATCTATTCTACCAGTTTCAAGTGCCATTTGGAATTTGGTGGGTTCTATGTTTTTCATAGGTTACGTTTCATCAATTCATTCGCCAACTATGTAGCCTTTTTTTGGTGTCAATGATAAATATAGGGGTGTTACGATTATCGTATGTGCTACTTCATTAAATCTATAATGCAAATTTTTGTATCTTTTTTTAGGTGCTATTGATTATTTTGGGGGTGTATATTTTGCATAGGTTATTTTCCATCAATTTAGTCATCCAATTATTGTACCTTCTTTTCGTGCCTTGGAAATATATGGGGGTGTTATATTTTTGTTAGGTTCTGCTTCATCAAATCAGTCATGCATATATTGTACCTTTTTTAGGTAGCATAGATAATTTTTGGGGTCTTCTCTTGTTTGTAAGTTCCACTTCATCAATTCAACCATCTATTCTACCAATGAATAATTTCCCATAGTGGTACGCTGGTCCTCCACAAGTTAGGAAAAAAATCTTGCATAAAAAAGCACGATGATATCAAACACATATCGGATATTAAATGAACGTTTACTCATTTATATATATGTATATGCATATGTATAGACATATACATAGACATATGTATATGTATATCAAATATTAAATGCACACGTAATTGTATTTATTTTGAAACAAAACAATCACACACTGGCAGCCAAACATGATGAAGTGTATCCAACTTGTATATGCTTAAGGTCTTTGCATCTTCTTTATATATATATGCATATGTATAGACATATACATATACATATACATATGTTTATGCATATGTATATACATATGTATATGTATATGAATATGTCTATATATATGTATATGTATATGTATATGTGTATATACATATACATATACATGTACATATACTACTTTCACGACATCCTGCGTATTTTTCGAGCCAACCTGCATCCAATGCTCCTAGTGCCTCACACACTTGTCAACTTTACAACCTTTCATTCTAGCAACTTCTCATTTTTTCTTCACAATGATGGCAATGTATGTGTATGTGTATGTGTATGTGTTTGTGTTTGTGTATGTCTATGTCTATGTCTATGTCTATGTTTGTGTGTATGTATATGTCTATGTCTATGTAAATCTATGTCTATGTCTATGTCTATGTCTATGTCTACGTGTCATTGAAGTCTTTGGCTTTGTGTTCATGGTTGCACCACTATACACTTTATGTTGTTTTCTACAAGGCATTGTTGACAGTTGTTCTATAGCTTCCCAGCATGTGTTGGCCTTAATTGTACTCTACAAGGGTTTGTTGGCTATCGTCCTCTATCTTTGGTTATAATCTAGGGTTATAGACCTGCAGTCAACAATGCCTTTTTGTAAATGGCATAGACTATTCAGTTGCTTTGGTGACTTTAGAATGTTGATTTTTTAAATGTCCATATATGTCGATGCAACTAACTTTCGAGACATATACATTGATGTGGAATTTTTTTTGCAACTCCAAATACATCTATTCCATGTGTTGGATGTGTCTATGTCTATGTCTGTGTGTATGTCTATGTCTATGTCTATGTAAATTTGTATGTGTATGTGTATGTGTATATGTATGTCTATGTCTATGTCTATGTCTATGTCTATGTCTATGTCTATGTCTATGTCTATGTCTATGTCTATGTATGTGTGTATGTCTATGTCTATGTCTATGTCTATGTAAATCTGTATGTGTATGTGTATGTCTATGTCTATGTCTATGTCTATGTCTATGTCTATGTCTATGTCTATGTATATGTGTATGTCTGCGTGTATGTATATGTATATGTAAATGTGTATGTGTAAATATGTATGTGTATATGTAAATGTGTGTGTGTATAAATGTGTGAAGAGGTCTTAAGTGGGCAACCTTGCCACGTCTACTTCTCTCAGTCAGCCACCCTAACACTCCAATGCGTTGCATTTATCAATCGCTGCCCCTTGCTATACTTCGCTACTGTTGTGTTTAATTCACTTATGTCTATGTATATGTGTATGTGTATGTGTATGTGTATGTGTATGCTTCATAAATTTAGACCTGCAACAATTGTATCTTTTTTAGGTGCCATTGATTAATTTGGGGGTGTCCTCTACTTTATATGATGTGCACCTATACGCCAGTCCTCCACAACTTAAAAAAAAATCATCCATAAATAGGCACGATGACATCAAACATAAATCAGATTTAAAATGCACACTTAATAACATTCATTTCAAAACAAAACAAGTACACACAAACAACCAAACATGATGAAGTGTATCCAACTTGTATCTGACATATAACAAGTAGCATTCCAACATGGAATTTAAACAACCCAAACATTAAGACATGCACCCTTCCCTGTAAACTGGTAAACCTAACTGTCGCACTAATGTAGGCGTCACTTTCACATCAATCATAACTACACAACATAAACAAGGTTCCAAGTCAACAACATTCAAACCCATCCGACCCATCTTTGACCAATTGGCTAACCCATTACAACAATGTTTCCCATCGTAGCATAACCAAACCAACACGCAAATGCATTCGCTTGTCCCATCAACCATGAGACCTTCAACACGTATCAGCTTCAATCTATCCCATCTCACCAAGTAGGGTGCGAACGTAGTAGTGGTGAACTCCAAAATCCCATCTGCTTCCATTTTTACAAGTTGTAAGGCACCCATTATTAAATACAAAATTATGGAAACAATTTCAAATAATCCACCAAACCAATCAAGTCAAGAATTAATGGCCGAAATCAATCAGATTCACCAAACAACCATCAATCGGATTCAAATAATTCCCAATTCAAATAGCCATGAAAACCTTCAAGTATTCACATGTATTACCATAGAACAATAATGAGCAGTAAAGCTTTGTTAGAACATGTATTTAGGGGACCTGGTTTTCCTAAGGCCTTTCATGGTTGCCTATGTATCACTTCACAATTGAAAGGTCCAATTGTGGACAAAGTGCAACATAGATTACCATTACAAAGACTTTGGGAAAATCAAGTCTCCCTAAACCATTACATCTTGTAACAATTGCACAAACTTTGACACTGCAAATTGTGTTTAATATTTGTATGGTTGGAATTTACAATTCTTTTCATGGTTCCAACATGAAGGTCTACTATTGTAGCTTTGTATTTGAATCACTTAGGAGACTTGGTTTTGTGAAGGCTCTCTGATGGTTACCTATGCAACACTTCACAATTCCAATGGAATTGTGGACCCGTGTAGCATAGGTTGTCATTGGACGAGCGTTCATAAATTCAAGTCTCCCTAATTCATTACTGAATGCAAGAATACACATGACTCTCTAGGGGAGAGGAGTCAATACGTGCGCATCCAATTTTCTACGGTCTACATTAACAAAACAACCATATTTATATGACTGAATTGATGAAGCACAACCAATGTGTATGTGTATATAAATGTATATGTATATGTGTATGTGTACATATATGTACATGTATATGTATATGTGTATATATATATGTATGTATACATAAACATATATGTATATAGAATTGCTTACATGCATTATTTTGCTTACCAAGAATAGATTTATGTCTCTATTGCTTAGTTGACTGAATTGATGAAGCATAACCTATATGTATATTTATATGTGTATGGTTTGTGTATATGTATATGTGGATGTGGATGTGTATGCGTATGTATATAGAATTGCTTACATGTAGAACCTATGAAAAAGAGAACCCCAAATTTATCTATGGCATCGAAACAACCAACAATATTATTTGTTATTGCAATGAAAAATTGCAGCATTGCTTATATGCATTCATTTGAAAAATATTACACCCCCAAATTTATCTATGGCACAAAAACAACATACAATGTTATGTATATGTGTATGTGTATGTGTATGTGTATGTGTATGTGTATGTGTATGTGTATGTGTATGTGTATGTGTCTATATATTTATATGTATACATTTATGTATATTTGTGTATACATGTATATATATTTACATATACATATATGTATATATATGTGCATATGTATATAGAATTGCCTACATGCAGAACCTATGAAAAAGAGAACAACCCCAAGTTTATGATTGACATCAAAACAACCAACTATATTGTTTGTTAGTGAAATGGAAAATTGCAACATTGCTTACATGCATTCATTTGCATGACTGAATTGAATCACAATAGAATAATATATATGCATTCATTACATTGAATTGAAGATGAAGCATGACCTATGAAAAAGAAAACACCACCAATTCATCAATGGCACCTAAAAAAGATAGAATAGTTTCATGTCTAAATTGTATATAGATATGTATATGTCTATGTCTATGTCTATGTATATTGGTATGTATATGTATATGTGTATGTCTATGTATACGTATATACATATACATGTACATATATATACATATGGATAAGTCTATGTATATGAATATGTATATGTATTTGTAGATACATATACATATGTATATGTAAATATGTATATACATATGTATATGTATATATGTATATACATATACATATACAT
>VDFB02230948.1:0-22469 GCA_007258455.2 Sequoia sempervirens | reverse complement strand
ATCTTGGTGGTGCAATGCAGTTAGATTGGTCATCTGCAACTATTCCTATGGAGCAAGGCAGAATCAAGATAGAACCTGAACCCAAATCCCAGTTCATGGTGGTGAAAATCCCAAACCCCCCACCCCAAACCCTTTATCAAGGAATAGGTCTTGGTAATTATGTGATGTTGTCAGAGATAGAAAGTGAAGACCAGAACATTGCTTGTCCAAAAACGAGACCGACAGAGGATGCAAATTTATGGACAATACAGTTTGATGAGGGTTGTTCTAATACAAAATCAGGAGTAGGGGAAGTTATCATCTCCCCTAAAGAACAATTATACCCATTGTCATAGAGCCTGCAATTGGAGTTTACTGAAGTTGAAAAAGAGGCGCTTTTATTAGGCCTCAAAAAATCCGAAGACATGGGAATTGAACTCCTATGTGTTAAAGGGGATGTGGAGTTGATCGATGAGCCAATCAAAGGGTATTTTCAGATCAGAAAGGATCACCTGCGACATTATAGAAATCGGGTGTGGAACGCGATTGATTGGTTTGAAGAGTTTAAAGACATTCCAGAGATCGATGATAAAGACATCCTAAGGATTGATACCAGAGACATCCTGAAGATGAGCGACAACAAAGTTGGTGACTCAGTGGTACCTGCCTCCTTCCTTGCGCCATATTTTGACTTTTGTCAAGGTGCATCTGGATGGACATATGAAGATATGAGAATCTTCATCCCTGAAGATTTTTCTCCTATGATACCCAGGAGAAGAGAAGTAAAGCCTTTCAAGCAGAAACAACATCCTTTAGAGGTGGAGTAAATTTTATGTAATTTTTTTTTTTTCCTTTATATTTTCGTGATGTGTTTCCCCTTTCCGTGATGTTTTCATTATGTTGTGTTTCCCCTTTCCGTAACAGTTCTGTCATGTTTTAGGTGTTTAGGAGTCTTGTATTAGGTGATTACTAGGAAGTCCGGTCATAGATGACTTAGGAAAGTTTTGCAAATAGGTGATTAGGAAATGATGCTGACTACGATGCCCAATGGACAAGGCACTGGTCTATGCTTAAAACTCCAAAGATTCTATGGTTCTCCTATGTCGTAAGTATCCGCCATGGTCCCCAAACAGAGCCAATGTTGTACCCCAAAATTAAAAATTTTGTTACACTTAGACATTTTGAAGAAATGAGTAAAAGTCTTGTTAGATCAATCAAAAAGGTCAAAATTTGGGTGTGCATGTCTTGCATGAGGGGTTAAAGTGCAAAATTTTCAAAATATGATGATCTGGGTCTACTCAGAGCAGCTTAAACTACAAAACCCAGATCTCAGTTTTTCATCCCTAAATTTTAGGAAAACTGCTATTTTTAGAAATTTCCCAAAAATAGTAACCTTTCTGGGTTTTTCTAGGTTTCTTTCGAAACGGATACTGGAATTTTTTTCTAAAAATAGAAAGTTTATTCGCCAGGGTCCAAACTGATTTTGATTGGTTCAAAATACGTCCATATCAGGCTGGTGCGGTTAGAATCTTAAAATAATCAGTTTTGCCCTACTAGGTCTATTCTACTTTTTTCAGAAGCATATTAGGAGCTCTAAAGTCATCAATGGAGGTCAATCGACTGCTAGGTGTCAGATTCAATGATCAAGCATCAAACAGAAGATGAAATGATGAACATGCATGTTGAATGAAGAAGGAAGGTGAAATCTACCAAATTTTGACTAAGTCTGCTTGTCATGGGCGCCCCAGGAGAGAATAGGCGCCCAAATTTTTAGGACATCAAATGATGGAATTAAGGTTTGAGCTCCCAGACAAAATTGTTTAGAATCCTTCCAGCTCTATAGCGAGTCCGGCAGTTCAGTCAACGGATCATCCAATCACCCGGAATTCGATATCAAACGAAGAAGTTCCAAATAGAAGACAAAATGAAAATCATGAAGATGTTTGAAAAGTTTCTAAGTCTGGAGCAAATGGGCGCCCCTGAAGGAGAAAGGCACCCAAGCTTTTGGAGGTCTAAACAGATGAATTTGCTAGTGTAGCTTCCAGCATGACTTCTCCAGAACAGATCAACCTTTTCAACGAGATCACGAGCACGTCAATCTGAGTTGGCAGTCACCAGATGTAGCAGCCGGAACAGAAGATCTAACAGAGCCAAAGTTGAAAGCAAAGAAGAAAAAACCAAAAATGGCTAACTCTGGTGAAGTTGGGCGCCCCAGCTTGCCAGGGGCGCCCAAGCTTTTGGTGCCTCAAATTCAACTTTTTGGCAAAGAGATCCCCAGAAGACCCCTCTCAGAATCTCCTCAGCTTCGCGACAAGCCCAACCGTTAGTCAATCTGAGCTCCGGATCACCAGATCAAGTGAGATCATCTATAGAAGTGAAAGGATGAAGAAATCAAAAAATGGTTGTCTGCTTAAGATGGGCGCCCTTGGAGAGAAAGGGCGCCCAAGATTTTGAGCCCTGAGATGTTAGAATTTGCAGATACAGCTTCTTAGATCACTTCGTCAGTTTCAGTCGAGCTATCCAATGGAGTTGATGGTCAGTTGATCGGATCAGCGTAGCTCCTGGAATCAGGATTTCATTAGAAGATTAAAGGGAAAAGGAAGAACTTGAAAATCATGAAAAAATGGCTAACACTGAAAGTTCGAAGCCCCTGGAGGAAATGGGCTCCCATGAATTTGAAGGTCAAAATGAAGTTTTTCACCAGAGGTGCCTCCAGAACAATCTTCTTAGGATCAGTCAAGCTACACGATGAATCATCTAGCTCGTTGATCGGATCAATCTAGAAGCCGAAGATCGAGATCAAACTAGGGGTCAAAATGGAAGAAAAGTTGAAAATCCTCAAAAAAGTGGCTAACTCTGGAGAAAATGGGCGCCTCTAGTCAAGAAAGGCACCCAACTTACAACGCCTTAGTGAAATTTTCAAAGTTTTCAAAAGATTCAAAATTGCAAGTTGAAGTGAATGTCTAAGTTCGTTGCATGAGAAGGTTTTAGGGTTTGTATGGATTAAAACAAAAGAAAGCAAAACTATTTCAAGCCCTAAATCTATTTAAGACATCTCTTCCATTCAGTTTTCATCATTTTTGCAGGTAGCATTCAAAGAAGAAAAGTGGAGCAGCAACTTTGAGGTTTTATTTCAAGATTCAAGAGCCCAAGGTTGCTGATTTTCATAAATAATTTTCAGACCAGCAACATAAGATCTTGCTTTTTCATGCTTTTTCATTCAGAAGATCAAATTTTTGAAGGAGAAGATCAAAGATTTCAATTTTCAGCCTTCTGGGTCTGCTCAACTCGTTCTTTAGAAGAATCTTTCAAGAAATTTTCATCAAGTTGCAGCAGCTGATTTTTCCTTGCATGTCAGTGAAATCTTTAGAGTTTGCAAATTTTGATCATCTGGGTCCTCTCAAAATAGTCTTCTGAAGAAAACCCATATCACAGCTTTTTCAAGAAAATTTCAAATTCTAGGGTTGGTTGCTTTTTCGATCAGCCATCAGTGTTTTTCATATCTGATCAACTGGGTTCATTCCAAATTGTATTCTGAACAAAACCCAGGTGCCAACTTTTTCAGTGAAAATTTGAAGAAATTAGGGTTTGTTGCTTTTTTCAGTCAAAATTCAAGATTTTCAAAAACGGATGATCTGGGTTGTCTTACAATGAAGTTCTGAGCAAAACCCATATCTCAAAAAAAATTCCAAAAAATTGTCTGTTTGAAGACGAAAAACCAGCATTCTAAAAATAGAAATTTGCTCAAGACTTGTCTGAACATAGGCGAGTTTACAATCATTCTTCAAGGTTTTCAACATGGAGTACACTCCCCTCGAGTTTAAGACTGAATCAGCACTATGTCAAAACTTCATCATCTCAGCTGAAGAATGAGAAAAGGTGTGATATGAGAAAAAGGAAAGGTATCATAAAAGAGTTGTGCAATACTCTTCTGTTGGAAATCAAGAGAGGTGTCAGAAACATAAAGTTGCAGAGCCGCCAAGTTATCAAATTTGTGAGTCATCTTTTGGGGCAGCAATGTTTTTCAAGAACAAAACTCATAAAGTAGCTGAAGAAGTGAAAGATCCTCTAGGTTTGATCACAAAACGCGAGGAGATCTTGGAGAATCAGAATATTGCCTTAGATAGTATCAATGCACCTGACCGGGACCCAGTTTCCTACTTTTTAGCAAATATGATTGAGTTTTAAAGCGGCTTTCATCTAGAAGCTTTATTTTCGCTTTCTTTCTATTCTTGGAATGATTCTTATCCATTCTTTGAAGAAGAGAAAGAAGATAAGTGTAATAGTTGGCGATTCCTACTTTTCCCGCTTTCTTAGGTGTAAGTTGTTATCTTCTTTCTAGATTTAGTAATAAAGATTGCTTGCTGAGCAAGCCCTAGATTGTGAAAGCAAGGAGATTTTAGAGTTCCCTACTCCTCTGCTTGTCTATAAATAAGAGCATTTTCTCATTAGTTTCTTTAACCATGCAAGTGATAACAAAACGTTGAGCCTATTTTTCCTTCTATTTGTTATTCAAGTGTCGTTCAATTGTGTTGTGATAGAAAATTGTTGAGCCTCTTTAGCCAACAAGGAGTTAGTGTGATTGTTGTTTCTATTGTGTAAGAATAAGATTGCAAGCCTCTTTAGCTGCAATTTCTTATTCCAGGCATGTTAGAAGTGAGTTTTGTTCCAAAAGTTTGAGTAATAAAATCATGAGCCTCCTTTGCCTTGATATAAAATCTCAGACTTCCGTTATTTGTGTTTTACTTTTATGATCTTGATTCCAACTTACAGTGAAGTGTGTAGGTGTTTGTTGAGAGAGAGATTATTGAAGTATTTTGTCAGAAAATTTACCTAGTTCATTTATAGTTTCTCTTGCTCTGCTTATTACTTGAGAAGTTAGAAACGTCTTTAGTTTAAGTTAGTTGTAGTTGAAGTTCTTAAATCAGAAAATCTCAGCTGTGGCGTTTGTGTTTTATAAACCTTGTGCTCTAGCTGATCAAAAAGATAGGCAACTTAGTTTTAGTTTACTTTCTTGAATACCATCAGCAAGAGGGAGCTTCCCCTCCTAATTTGAAGAGCAGTTTATCTGTGCATAGCTATTTGTTTCAAATATGCATTCTAGAGGTGCGAATTTAAATGCCAACATAGTTATAGTATGACAGTACTTGCTTGAAGTAGTATGCACTTGCTTTGAATATATCAACAATGCTTTAAGAGTGATAGCTTTGTGACAGTAACTTGAGTTTTTTTAGACACAACATTTGCTTGGAAGTGATAGATATGTGCTTGAATAGTGACTTTGTTAACTTATGGATAGTTTATTGAGGATAATGGCTTGGTGTTTTTGTTCTAGCCTACACTTTGACAGTATTCCTTCATGATTCCTCTGAATGCTCTCTATGCTTGGCTTGGTAATAGTGGAAGATGAACCTTTGATTTATTGGTTGTGTGTTGATAGTGATGATGATCTTTCATGAACATAATAATCTTCTTGATAGTGATATTCCTTAATGACAATGGATGGACAACAAGTAATATCCTACTTCGATCTTTGATGGATAGTGTGGTATCACTTATCTTAATGTAGTATTTGCTTATGTTTTTATATAAACTTGGATCACTTTTGTTTGTGTGGTGTTATGTAGTAATGCTTGATGCTTGAAAGTTGCACAAAAATAGTGCTTGGTGCTTGACAATTGAACATAGTGATGATTAAAAAGTTGAACCCAACTTGATCATAGAAATGTGATTGCAATATTCTGCTTGTACCAACTTTTGTAGGATAGTTTGATTGGACAGTGAAACAAAACCTTGGAATGTCTTGGACATGACATGTTTGTTTGCTCTTGTGGAACATAAAGGGACAGTGAACTTTCTCATCTAATTATGTGATTACATGAACAGTGAATGTAAATGAACAACTTATTTGGATAGTGACTTGGAGGGGTGGTTTTTTTGAAAAGATATTGTGTGGATTTTGGATCTGATATTTTTGAACTTGTCTTGGAAGACAATGAAAAGAAATCTTTGTTTGCTAGTATCTAACTGTTTGTCTAATACTCTTCCATATGATGGTTGTGCTCTTGATAATAGTAGAGACTCTTGATTTCTCTCTTTGCTCATAATATAGTCTCTTACATAATGCTCAGTGACATTGTGCAAAGGCAGTGAATTAATGAACCTTCTGAGTTTTAAATGGCAGTGGTATGGTGTGTATTCAATCTTCTTGAAGGTATTCTAGAGGATTTGATCAAAGGTTTTTATGTTGAGACAGGTCAACATTTTTTTCTTTGCTCAGTAATCAAAGGGGATTCTTGATAACATGAGTGATATCATGTTGAATAGTCAATATGGAGAATCATTTATTGCTTGGACAATAGTGAAGTGGTTGAGTTGATAGTGGAACCTTGATAAGATTATTGGATAGTGCGTTAGTGAATTACAATACACTAAGGGTGTGTTTGCAAATGATCTGGCAATCTACATGTCACAACCCTTTGTCATTGTTGTCAAAGGGGGAGAAATTGTCATGAGATGTTGTTGGAATGAGATTGTTTGGATTCATGATGGGATTCATGGCTTCATATTCACAGGGGGAGAAGTTGAAATCAATTCCAAAGGGGGAGTTTTTTGGAAATGGCATTGATTTGTCATTAATGTCAAAGGATTTCACAGTTCGGTTTGGTCCTCGTGCAAAGCTTGAGTAAGTTGCTTCAAGGTTAGATGAAGTTAGATGAAGGTTAAGTTGTTTTGAATACAATTGCTTCAAGGTTAGATGCAGGTTAAGTTTGCTTCAATGCTTCAAGGATAGTGCTTGAATACAATGCTTTAATGCTTACAATGTTTCAATGCTTTAATTTTTCAAGGTTTTTAATGCTTCTTGGTCACAAGGTTACAAGGGTATCTTTATTCATTTGGAGATATTGTGTAGTGTTGATGTCAAGATAAATCTTCATTGTGAAGTTCAAAGTTATCATGTTCTGCACCTAGATCACATGGAGACCAACAAAGATCATCTAGATCACATGGAGACCAACAGAGATTTCAAATCATCACAAATGCACAAACTTGGTTTGGAAGGGTTTAGGGTTTATCTTTGGATAACTTGCTTGTCTTAAAACCCTAAGTAAAAGTCTTTAAACAAGGTTTAGTTTAAAGTCACTTTTGTTATAATTTTGAAGTGACCTGCTCTTGTAGGTGAAAATAACTTAAGTTATACACGTGAGGAGGTTAATTCCATGTTTAATCGGCCCCATGCCATGTATTAACCAATTCAACAGGTTAGCACTCTTTAAGTAGAGGTTTAAAATAAAAACAACAATCAACTTTGTTGGCTGGAGTATGGAATCTATGGCTAGTATTTAAGCTTTTCAATGTTTACTTCCTAGAGCTTTATATTGATAGGAGTTTAGTTGTTTATACTTGCATGCATTTTTATAACTATTTATCCTTACATGTTGAGTGTATAATGAATGAAGCCAAAAACAATGTACGGTTTTATGAGAGAGCAAGATATGCTCTTATGAGACAGTGGTGTGATCTTAAAAGTTAAATTTATGCAGAAAGAAAGAGTATGTATTTTTAGAGTTTTGAAAAGAATAGAGGAATGTGTGGATTTAGTAGCATGTTGAAAATGTTGTGAGAAGATGCATTAAAATTATACTTTCAGTTTGAAAACACAAATAAGGAATAATTAATGTTTTCTCAACATAGATGAATTTGCTTTAGCAAATGATTGAAGTATGAAGGACAAAATATGAATTTAGTTCTAGTGATCTAAATATGCCAATGTAAATGTGTCTTGGGTTGAGAGTCATGGCAAATGAATATTTTTTGTTAAAATCTCTTGGTGTCATCTATTTGTCTATACAAAAAGGTTGCAGTGAGAGGTTGAAACTCTTTTGATCTTACTCAAATGTTGTAGAGCTTGTTAATAATTGTTGGGTTTGAAATTGTTCATTGTTCATGTCAACTTGTCCATTATATTTGTTGAAGGTTCGATGGGTATGAAACTTATACTCTGTAAAGAGTCATTATTATGTTTATGCTGAAAGCTTTGATGAATAATCTGTTTTGAAATTGTGAAGCACTTCTTAGTGCTGGTTGTATTTATATATAGATTCTTGAGTCTCAAATGAAAATGAGATAATCAAGAAATGCTTTGTATTGAAGTAGAGATTATACTCTATCTTTTTTTCTTTTTGAATCATTTTGATGTGAAAATGATTTTCTAGTGAGGCAGTTGTATTTTCTAGTGAGGCATTATGTGTAGGTAGTGAGGCTTTTCCAGTGAGCCAGTTGTGTTTTCCAGTGAGGCATTTTTTTCGTAGCTAATGAGGCTTTGCTAGTGAGGTACAAAAAGTAGCCAATGAAGCTTTGTAATCAATGGATTTTATTAAGCCAATGAGGAAATTTTTCCAAGTGGTTTTTTATCCCTATGAGGGTTTTCCACTCATAAATCATTGTGTTATGGTTCTTTTGTGATCTATGTAGTTATCATGATTCGTGCAATTTGGTCTTGCAGGTTTCTTTATGTACTTTGCAACATTTTAGTTTTTCACGTGGTTTAAGGTTTTGATATTGACTATCACATTTGAATACATTCTTGAAATTGAAAATTCCATGATCACAAAGAAGTTATGTGTTTTGGAAAACAATTGAATTGATTTGGTTATTAAAACACTGATTCACCCCCCCCCTCTCAGTGTTTTTTGTACTCCAACAAGTGGTATCAAAGCTAAAGCCTTGCACAAAGTTTAACCAAATTAAGGTTTCATAGTAGTGGAGTAATCATTATGGAAAAAGGTAAAATAAATAGAGAAAAAAGAAATACCCAGCAGAATGTTGAACAACAAGTACCACTTAAACCTAGTACAAAAGATGATTGTGTAGTTGAGAATGTTGACAAAGAAGAAGAGCACTTTGCGAGTGAATGTGACCAGGAGTATGATGAATGTGAAATTGATTTTGAAGGTGAGCTTGTTTATGCCCTTGATGAGATTAAGAAACTCAGATTGGAGAGTCAAATATAAAAGTTGCAGCTTCAAGAAGAAAAGCAGTCCAAGGTCAAAATGCTTTCAGCCCTTGAAGAATCTAACCAGCTTATCAAGGATCTAAAGTTGCAATTGGAAAAGTCTAGTAAAGTTGAAGAAGTCACTATCATAACCTTGCAAACAAAATGGAAGATTGTCAAAAGCTAGAGGCTGAAGTGTTGTCTCTCAGAACAAAACTAGATGAGGTAAATCTAGATTTGAAAAGAAGTCTACAAAGTGAAAAAAGTAGTAGGTTGTTTGAAAAAATAATGCTAGGTCAAAAATCTCTATCAAACAAATCTGAGATAGGATATGAAGGAGAAATGAGTAACAAATATGCTATAGTATCAAAGAATCCAATAAATTTGACAAGCCTGTCAAAAGGAGCAGCATATGAACAAGGAGAATCAAAGCCTACAAATCAAAATACTTATGAAGATGGATATAAAATAATTCATGATCCCAAACAAAGTCTGAGAAGAAGGTCATCAACAAGACAAATTAGGTACAATTATTCATATTTCCATGGTTATTGTTATTCTTATAATGATTATGTAAATAAAGCAATTGATTGTAGAAGGAGTCAATATGCATTTTATAGAAATATGAATGTAGTTTGTTATAAATGTACCAACCTTGGACATATAGCACAATTTGTAGAAGAAGTTTAGTGAGTCCACTTAATCATAATAAGAGAGAAAACATGTCAAACAAGAAAAAGGAAGAGTCTAAAAAAGCTTGGAAAAGGAAAGAGCCTAAGAAAGTTTGGAGGAGGAAATATGAACAAAAACATAAAGAACCTATGTATGTGCTTTATGCACAAAAGGCATCTCCAAGTGCATAAAAAGTAGCATGGATTCAGGGGGGATATGTTCAATGTCATATATTTTACCCCTAGGTGAAAATAAGAAGGTCAGTCAAACAAAAAGTGATGGTTTGGTGTGAGTTTGTTGCAATGGTAGTGATAGGGAGGGGGGTTGGAGGAATCAATCACAGATTCCTGCTCTAGGTCTTGCTTGCAAGACCTCCTTGGTGTTTTGCTTCACCACCTTAACCTATAGGACCCTTCTCATGTTTAGGTACCCCTGGTTCTCCTGGCCAACCCCACTACTATCACAAATTAACCAACCAAGTCAATCTTGGTGCAATAACTCTAACTCTTCCTTAGCCTTTAATCTGCCCTAAAGACTAACTATACCTCCAAAGTTTGAACTTTGATTTGCAGGGGTGTGGAGGTGTTTCAATTCATTACAATCCATCAAATTTTGGTTCTTTAGCATCCTCCTATCTCCTTTTCTTGGTCACTTTCATCAAACCCTCATTTAGGGTCAAAAAGGCTACTAGCCTAAGAGCCCTAATTAGGTCTCCTTCTCCAAGAAAACTGGTTGACTCTCTCAATTTCTCCAAAGAACCCCCAATCTTTCTTTGAGGTTCTTGCTTAAAATGGACACCTCTCAAGGATTTTTGAGGTCTTGGGTCTTAACTGCCCGTACAATGCCTCCACTTGAAAATGGACAAAACCTATGGTTTTTAAGCCCTTTCTTGTTGCTTACAATATGCTAAGTGTTTCACCTACCAAAGGAATTGGTGGAGGTTCCTCCTATTCACCAGACCTTGGCAAGACTTTTTTCTGCCTTCTCAAAAAGGAAAATCAACAAGATTCAATCACCCCTGCAAGTTATGTGCTTTGCACTCCAATCTTCCTAGTCGGGCACCTTCCTGGCTCGCCTAGGGCAAGACTTTGCTAACAACTCCTACGCTCACACAGACCCTAAAACCTACCATATGTACACACATGGAGTCTAGTCACTATTCCCAAAGGGCCGTACAATTTGTATGGTGGGAAAGTGAACTAAATCTTCATTTTCTCAAAACTGCCTGGTTTAGACCAGCAACAGTGTGGAATCAAACTTATTTACAAACAGTGCTTGAACAATGAACAAGGAAACTAATTAATGGAACACAAAGCTTGTATACTATCAACTCTACATCCTACGTATGGAAATAGTAACAGTTCAATCCATTAAAGCTCTACTTTGAAGCAAAAATCAGAAAATAACTCACAAAAAACTATTTTTTCCAACTTCACAAGATTTCACTACAAAGCCAATACAACCAACCCTGCTCTCAAGTCGAGGCACACCTTATATAGGGCTCTTCAGTCAGTTATGCTCCCTTGGTTGGACATGTAAGTTATCATTGTGGTAAAGTTGCAAAATGCACTGTGTTTTACAACTTTTGCCAATTTCTAGTAAACTAAGTAAGATGATTTTCTAAACTCATCCACCCTTTCCACTCCTTAACCTACTAATCACTGCAGAGTAAGACATATTCTTAAACCTCTAATTCTATCTAAATGTTCAACATGACCTTTCAAAATAACACACCAAAACAAAAATTCATTCTAGTCTTCCTAAATGCTTAGTGTTTCCTAGGTGCTCCTGCACCATTCTCCCCCTCCCTGCACAAACACTAAGGAATGGGAGGAGAGATCAGTGACACATCAATGCCCTGCTTCTTAAACTCAGCTTCATCTACCCAAGTAGCCTCAAATTTTGTCTTGTCCTTCCACTTGATGAGGTGCTCCATGTACACCTTATGCCTTGTAGATTTCTTCACCCTTGACTCCAAGATCCTCTCTGCTTGTAGCTTGTCTAGAGTAGGTAAGGCTATGTTTCTTACATCCTTGAAGATCTCCCTGCTGTTCTGATCCCTTATACCTAATCAAATCAGCTACATTGAACACTGGTGAAATCCCTAAACCTGCAAGTAACTCCACCTTGTATGCATTTTTCCCATACTTGGCTAACACCTTGCATGGTCCCACTCTTTTCATCTGCAATTTGGTTGATGTACCCTTCTACAACCTAGATTTGTTGAGGTGGACCATGACATAGTCTCCTACTGCAAATTGCAAATCTTTTCTTGACAAATCTACCTTATCCTTCAACTTTTGTGTAGCCTCAGTGACTGTCTTCTTTACCTGCTCCTGAATCTCCTTCATGGTCTGAGAGAAATCCTCTGCATGTCCATTCCTATGCTCCATAGCTCCTAGGTATCTAAGCTCACACACACCTCTTGGGTGCATTCCATACACTATTTCAAAAGGACTCTTCCCTGTAGTCTTGTTCACACTGTCATTGTATGCATACTCAGCCTGTGATATGACCAAGTCCCATGTTTGTCCATACTCTTTGGTTAGGCATCTTAGAAGGTTACCTAACACCCTATTAACCACCTATGTTTTCCTATCGGTCTGAGGATGGTAAGCTGATCCAAAAGACAGGTTGGTACCTAATTTGCTCCATAGAGTCTTCCAAAAATGACTCATGAACTTCACATCCCTGTCTGATACAATGCTCAATGGCAATCCATGGATCCTTACAATTTCCTTGAAGAAAAGGTGAGCAATGTAGCTAGCATCATGTGTGGTCTTGCAAGGGATAAAGTGACTCATCTTGCTGAATCTATCTACCACCACATAGACACTATCAAACCCTGTCTTTGTCTTAGGGAGTCCTACAACAAAATCCATGCTAACACACTCCCATGGTCTGTTGGGAATGGGTAGAGGTTGATACAAACCTGCATTACTAGCTCCCCCTTTGGCTTTCATACAAACTACACACTGCTCCACATACCTCCTGACATCCCTTGGTAACTTGGGCCAATAGTAGAATCTTTACACTAGTTCCATTGTCTTGTTGATTCCAAAATGACCACTAAGACTACCATTGTGCTTCTCTTGGATAAGATTCTCTCTCATAGAACCTTTTGGAACACATAACTGGTTTCCCTTGAATAACAATCCACTTTGCAATGTATACTCCGAGTATTGACTATGAAAGTGATTCTCAAAGTCAGAACACACCTTGTATGCTTCTGAGAAGTCTTCATCTTCACCATAGAGATCCTTGAAACTGTCTATTCCAATGCTCTTTATTTGTATTTCTTGCACTGTCAGCAATCTTCTACTTAGTGCATATGCCACCTTGTTCAACTGTCCCTTCTTGTGCTTGATGGTGAAAGTAAAAGCTTGGATGTATTCCATCCATTTCAAATGCCTATTACTCAACTTCTCTTGAGTGTTGATGTAGCTAAGTGCCTGGTTATCAGTAAACACTACAAACTCTTTAGGTAGGAGATAATGCCTCCACTTCCTAAGTGACTGTACTAAAGCATACAGTTCTAGGTCATAGGTAGAATACTTTTGCTTAGCTTCATTGAGCTTTTCACTAAAGAAAGTTATAGGCCTGCCTTATTGGCTTAGCACTCCTCCTACTGCAACTCCACTAGCATCACATTCCACAGTTTACAACTTGTCAAAACTAGGTAATAAAAGTATAGGTTGAGTTGCCACTTCTTGTTTCAGTTTCTCAAAACCTTCCTCAACTTCTTGAGTCCACTTAAACTTAGTCTTTAAACCACCTTTGATTGTATCTAGGACCGGTGCACATATGCCACTAAAGTTTCTTATAAACTTCCTATAAAACTGAGATAATCCATGAAAACTTCTTACCTTTGTCCCTGTGGTTGGTGTAATCCAGTTTAGGATAGCTTCCACCTTGCTTAGATCCATCTTCAATGATCCTTGGGATACTACAAACCCCAAATACACAAGCTCTTGTTTGAAGAACTCACATTTCTCTAGGTTGATGGCTAACTTCTCTTCTTGCAATCTTCTAAGAACCAACTCCACATGCTTTAGGTGTTCTTCTGTTGTCTTACTAAAAATGAGTATATCATCAAGGTATACTACCACAAATATCCCTGTAAAGTCTTTGAGCACTTCATTCATGAGCCTCATGAATGTGTTAGGGGCATTAGAGAGGGAAAATGGCATAACTATCCACTGATACAACCCATCATTCATTTTAAAGGCTATCTTCCACTCATCTCCATCCTTGATTCTGATCTGGTGGTATCCACTTTTGAGATCCAACTTGGTAAAATACTGAGCTCCTCCAAGACAATCCATCAAATCCTCTATCCTAGGAATAGGAAACCTATACCTGATTGTGATTCTATTTATAGCTCTAGAATCAGTGCATAACCTCCACTTACCACCTTTCTTGGTTGCTAAGACCACTGGTACTACACATGGACTAATGCTCTTCCTAATCAAGCCTTGATCTAACAACTCTTGCACTTGTCTAGCTACCTCTACATTCTGATCTGGTGTAAGCTTGTAAGCTGCTTTGTTTGGCAATAAAGCCCCTGGTATGAATTCAATCTGATGACTAATGGCTCTCTTTGGAGGTAAGGCTGCTAGTGTCCCATCACTCACTATGTCCTTATACTTCTCAAGTAACTTTTGGACTACTCCGGGTATGACTGTTTTCTCAATCTTGCCCTCCTCCTTGGGTTGCACCATGACTAAATATCCTTCACCTCCTTGATGTAGGTTGTTAATGAACTCTTTGCCACTGCTTAATAAGACACTAGGGGTCTTTGACTGTCCTTCTTCATCTGACAGTGACTGCAACTTGAATGTTTTTCCTTCCTTCTTGAATGAGATAGTATTTGCCTTTCCATCATAGATGACACCTCTGTCATACTACCATGGTCTGCCCAATAGAAGATGGCATGTATCCATGGGTAACACATCACAAATCAACTTGTCTTTGTACCCTCCAATGGAGAACTCCACCGTTGTCTACTCATTGACAAGAACACTCTGTCCTTTGTTCAACAATGTCACCTTGTAGGGATTAGTATGGCGTATCTTCTCTAATTTCAACTTCCTTACTGCCTCCTTAGAGATGATGTTATCAGATGAACCTGAATCCACAATAACCTTTCATACTTTCCCAAGTATTTTGCATCTCACTCTAAATAAGGCTCTTCTCTGTTTTGGCTCTTCCTTGACCGGTTGTCTCCCACTTCTGATTCAATGTGACTAACCTCTGGTGATTTGACACTCATGGTGTCCTCTTGTGCATATGTCACTCTCTTCTCAGTATTTGATGAAGATGCTTTCTCCGAGCACCTATAAGCTGGATGACCTACTTGACCACAGTTATAACATTTCATAGTGGCAAAGGATGAGCTACTTCTGCCTGCTCCTCTTCCTCTATTTGAACCTCCTTAAGGTCCTCTACCTCTTCCATAGCCTCCTCTAGAATTTGTTTCACTTCCATGCTCAGTAAGTTTTGACTCTCCCTGATTTCTTTGTTCAGTCCCTCTACCTTGATATCCACCTCTATGTCCTCTTTGATCTCTACCTTTGCCTCTACTCTTAGAAGCCTGCTCTTGTTTCCTCTTGCTTCTCTCCTCAAGCTTTATAGCCAATTGGTAACATTGGTGTACTGTCTTGGGACTTAGAAGAGTCATCTCCTCTTGAATGTTCCACTTCAAGCCGTTAAGGTACCTAGCCACCTTAATACTTTCATCCTCTGTAACATTAGACCTCATGTAAATTTTTTGAAACTCCTCAGTATAAGAGTTCACATCTTGGTCTCTTTGTCTCAAGCTCTGTCTTTTCTTGTGTAACTAAATTTCATAATCATCTGGCATGTATGCTTCTCTCACTTTTGCAACCATACCTTTCCAAGTAGAGATAGGCTTCTTGCCTTCCTTTCCCCTCTCTGTCTGAATGAACTTCCACCATGTCAAGGCAGAACCTCTTAATCTTGATTTGGCCACCTTTACCTTATGTTCTTCAGTGACTCCATCACATTCAAAATGGTTTTCCATTCCCTCTATCCAATCCATGACTAGTTCAGCTTCCATTTTCCCACTAAACAGTGGTATGCCTTCAATTGCCTTTCCACTCAAAGCCTTCAATGCCTTCAAGAAAGGCTCTTCTTTCAAAACAAGGTCAGGTTCAGGGGTCTTGTCTTCCTCTGCAACCTCTTTTTTCTTTGGCACCCTTCCTTCAAACTGTGCATCATTCAATGCTTGCTCAAGTTGGTCTATTCTTTCCCTCAATAGCCTATTGTCTTCCTCCTGTCCTTTGACCATCTTGGCCAATTCTGCATTTGTCGCCATGATGGTAGAATCACTAGACTCAACCTCTGACATATATTATTCTATCACAAATCTTTTGCTTTCTCTGATACCAATCTGATAGGGAGGGGGATTGGAGGAATCAATCATAGATTCCTGCTCTAGGTCTTGCTTGCAAGACCTCCTTAGTGTTTTGCTTCACCACCTTAACCTATAGGACCCTTCTCATGTTTAGGTACCCCTGGTTCTCCTGGCCAACCCCACTACTATCACAAATTAACCAACCAAGTCAATCTTGGTGCAATAACTCTAACTCTTCCTTAGCCTTTAATCTGCCCTAAAGACTAACTATACCTCCAAAGTTTGAACTTTGATTTGCAGGGGTGTGGAGGTGTTTCAATTCATTACAATCCATCAAATTTTGGTTCTTTAGCATCCTCCTATCTCCATTTCTTGGTCGCTTTCATCAAACCCTCATTTAGGGTCAAAAAGGCTACTAGCCTAAGAGCCCTAATTAGGTCTCCTCCGAGAAAACTGGTTGACTCTCTCAATTTCTCCAAAGAACCCCCAATCTTTCTTTGATATTCTTGCTTAAAATGGACACCTCTCAAGGATTTTCGAGGTCTTGGGTCTTAACTGCCTGTACAACGCCTCCACTTGAAAATGGACAAAACCTACGATTTTTAAGCCCTTTCTTGCTGCTTACAATCTGCTAAGTGTTTCACCTACGAAAAGAATTGGTGGAGGTTCCTCCTATTCACCAGACCTTGGCAAGACTTGTGTTTGCCTTCTCAAAAAGGAAAATCAACAAGATTCAATCACCCCTGCAAGTTATGTGCTCTGCACTCCAGTCTTCCTAGCTGGGCACCTTCTTGGCTCACCTAGGGCAAGACTTTGCCAACAGCTCCAGTGCTCACACAGACCCCAAAACCTACCATATGTACACACATGGAGTCTAGTCACTATTCCCAAAGGGTCATACAATTTGTACTGTGGGAAAGTGAACTAAATCTCCATTTTCTCAAAACTGCCTGGTTCAGACTAGCAACAGTGTGGAATCAAACTTATTTACAAATAGTACTTGAACAATGAACAAGGAAACTAATTAATGGCACACAAAGCTTGTATACTATCAACTCTACATCCTACGTATGGAAACAGTAACAGTTCAATCCATTAAAGCTCTACTTTGAAGCAAAAATTAGAAAATAACTCACAAAAAACTATTTTTTCCAACTTCACAAGATTTCACTACAAAGCCAATACAACCAACCCTGCTCTCAAGTCGAGGCACACCTTATATAGGGATCCTCAGTCATTTATGCTCCCTTGGTCGGACATGTAAGTTATCATTGTGGTAAAGTTGCAAAATGCACTGTGTTTTACAACTTTTGCCAATTTCTAGTAACCTAAGTAAGATGATTTTCTAAACTCATCCACCCTTTCCACTCCTTAACCTACTAATCACTACAGAGTAAGACATATTCTTAAACCTCTAATTCTATCTAAATGTTCAACATGACCTTTCAAAATAACACACCAAAACAAAAATTCATTCTAGACTTCCTAAATGCCTAGTGTTTCCTAGGTGCTCCTGCACCAAGTAGCGTTCTTGCTCTTATTGGATCTATGAATTAGGAAAGGTTGTTGTCAAATTTTGTAGTTGCAAGTGTCCTGGTAGTCATGTAGATAGTGTGAAGGGTATGACTATGCCTATGTTAAGTGATTGCATCAAATCAATTTGGATGATAAGTGGTCTTGAAATTGAAGCCACCTCCTTGATAGTGTGAATAGTGAACATTCATGATAGTAAACATACAGTGGGAAAGCATATACTATTTACTTGTGTCAGTGATATATTCATTCAGTTGTGACAGTGAATCATTCTCTTTGGAATAGTAGTTATATCCTTTATCTTCTTTTGGAAATAAATGTTCCTTGTAAATGTCCTTTGTGCAATTTCCCTAACTCTTTACATGTTATTTATTTGTTCCTATTGGAACAATGAATTTAAGGTGAATTGAAGTTCAAAGCTCAGTGAGTTGGATCTTTGACAAGTTGGAGCACCAATGACTATTGGATGGAACAGTGAACAACAATGATTTGATAGTTACATGCAATCAATGTTGGAACAATCACACGTAACGATTTAAATTTTGCTCATCCATAATAGTGCTCATTACTAATAGAATAGCTACAACATGAGTTCTTTGGTTGATGATCAATGGTTTAATGCTCTTAATGCTTTGACAATGAAAGTTTGATGGTAGTGTGAGTGACATTATTTCAATGATATTTGACTCTCTTGGTGCTTTGATATCTTTGTGACAGTCAACAGTGAATTTCAATGCTTGAAAGGACAATGAGTGATGATTTCTTAAGATCTTGGATGGATTGCAACCTTTGTTACTTATTTGACAGTGAAGGACTCAAATACCAAACATCATCCATCGAATGAATGAATTCTCCCATGAGGAATAGAAAGTTTTGTTATGTCACATCACTAATGAGCTACATGGATCTACTTGCTAGAAAATTATGTTATGCTAGTTTTCCATACAATATGATGGATTCCAAAAGGCTAGCAAAGTGTGTTATGCTAAACACTCATGAGATACATGACTCCATTTGCAAGCAAGTTATGTTAGGTTAGGTGGCCATGTTAAAAGACGTACATGACTCACACCATAGAAAAGTCTTATATTTGCTAGGTGAATCACAAACTAGAAGGCACACAGGCTAGTGAAGTCTCATATTCACTAGGTAGCCCCCAAGACAAGGTAAAATGAGAACCACACTAGGTCTAGTGAAGTCTACTATTCACTAGGTGTGTACACATCGACAACCATACCAAGACTTATACTCCCTGATAATCTTGAAAGGGTGTCATAAAATGGTCAAGATGTTATGTCAACACCACACTAAGTTTAACACCCATGAAAGAAGTGGAGCCAAATGTCAAACTCACCTCAGGGGGTGCAAAAAGTTTAATGTTTCATAGTACAAACCAAACTCACCTTAGGGGGTGCATAAATGATAATAGGATAAGGCTAAAAATCGAAGGGGTGTTATACCAACACCACCATAAGAGGTGATTTACACAAGCAACAAAGGGGATTTTCTCTATACATGAAAGGTCACACATTAGGGAATATCACACATGACATCATCACTAACAGAGGACAAGCCAAAGAATAGAAAGATCACACCTTAGGGAATACTAGCCATAGTATTACCACAAAGGAGAACATAATATGTCAAGAAAATTCACACTCTTAGAGGACATCAAGCCCAATATCACCACAAAAGATACTCACATAGATCAAGAAGGCCACACTTTGATCAAGAAGGCCACACTTTGATTAAGAAGGTCACACTTCTTAGGAGATGCATGCTATCATAGCTAAGAAGGGACTATATTCCACCCTTAAAATGTTAGTGTACTTGCTACATCAATGTTTTAAGGAGACACAAAGGGATCCCTTGCTAGAATGAATACACCTAACACAAGACTACCTAACCCCTTTCCCCCAAGTGTAAGGACAAAGGTGATCTAAATGGATTATGATATGTTTCTCCTTGCAAAATGATAGATGGTTGCATAAACTCTAGCTTATACCCTCATGGATGGTAGTGAGCATATTGTGGTACTACAACTACCACATGTCAAGGAGCGAAGAAAATAAATGCTAATGTATTATAATTTCAATTTGATCCCCATAAGGATCAAATTCTCTTAATTTCTTCTTTAAAGTGTGACATTCGTTAGTAAGATGTCCCATTGTTCCATGATATGCACAATAAGATGTATTTGTACTCTTTCCTTTCTTATCTTCTCTATCATGGATGGGTAGCAATGTAATGTGTCCTAGTTTGAGAAATGTGTCTAAGGCTTGTTCAGTCTTGGTTATAGGATGCAAGAAAGGTAACATCTTAAGAGGACCTTGGAATTTATATTTTTTGGTTGGTGGAATAAGTTTTTTTTGTAAAGGTGGAGGATCTTGGTAACTGATTCCTTTGGTATCTTTCGATGGTGTTTGTTCCAAGAGGGAATGGACTTCATGTTCATTCATAATGCCACATCCTTGTTCTCTCATAATCCTAAATCCTTGTCCATATCTTTGTTCCAAGTTAACGGGTGTGTTTGTAACTCTATGCTCATATGATGGGGGATTGGTTGATGTGCTTTCCATGTGATTTTTATTGATTGGTTCTTCCATGTGCATTGGTTGAGGTATTCCTTTTGATTTACTTTCAAGATGTAAAAGAGTGAACATTTCAATTGGTTGTATGGTATGAGGTGCAGATTGTTGTTATGGATGATTAGGCCATTACATTGAGGGATAAACGGTTGCATTATTCTCAAGGTTATGTAATGAATTTTGAATGGATTCATGCATGATCTCCTCATCTTGTCCCCAGATATCCACAATATGAGGACATGTTTTGGGAGGTGGAGGATCATGAATACCCTCATTTGAATTAGGGTCATCACCGAACACGCAACTTGAAACATCAACCAAAGATCTCAAGGACATCCAAGCTTTACCAAGAGACCAAGCCATAATGGTATGAGACTGCACAATGAGGTTCAAATTGTTATGCAATTGGAAAAAAATAGTGGATCCAGAAAGAGGCTTTTGAGAAGGTGCTAGCACAAAAATCTAGGCTTGAACAAGCAAGACATAGCCGCCCAGGGCTTCTGTGTCTTGGATAGGGTTTCAAGAAATTCAAATTCTGACTGGTTAGGGTGTTGTTTAGGGTTCTTAGATCTATATGCAAATAGGTCTGACAGTGAATTATTTTCCAAATTTTTTTTATCTTATGATTGTGAACTTAAAAATGAAAACATGCAACAATGTTGAAAGTAAATGAGAATTTTGAAATGCAAAAACAAAATTTCCTTGTAATACTTTTCTAGATATCTTTTCACAATCCTGATGTTGGATCTAAGCTTTGGATTCTTTCCTATAAATCTATCAAAACACTATTGGATATTTTTGTAACTGATTCTTCATGGGTTGACAAGATGTAGGTCTTAAAATACAACAATCAATAATTTGTCTTCAAACTCCTTTCAATTCTCTTCAAACCTGAGATCTGCACATTCACAAAGAGAGTAAATGTTGGGCCATTTAGGGGCTTACCTCAGTCAAACCCTATGTAAATGTTTTCACTTCCACAATGGCAATGTCAATGATAAAATGATAATGGATAGGAAGGAATGATGAAATCATAAAGTGTTGCATCTCACCACCCTTTAATGGCTTCCTTGAAGGACTAAATTCATGCACATCACTTCAAGGTCTTGGATCTTGCTTTCTTGATTGCTTGCATGTTTGGAGACCTATAAAAGTGTTAGCCTTCAGAAAAAAATAATAACATGAACACACATAAACTCAGAGAATTTGACATGATTGTAGAATCTTGAATTGTTGTAATAAAGCTATGAAAATGTTGCTTTTGACTTGCTCTTAAATGTTCTTAATGATAGTAATTGCTCTTAATGTTCACCTCTTGCTAGTTGACATTCAAATGATGCAATAACTAGGTATTTATAGGCATTTATTCAATTTATCAAAAATTAAATCCTAATGCCTGACTTTAGACACTTGAATTACAAATATTAAATTTCCACAACCAACATATTTGAATTTGGAGCCAAAATAGGGGGACACTCACACCCAAGGCATGAGTTTCCTTGCCCTATTTTTCAAGATTTTAAGTTTCAATGGTGTTGGTTTTTTTTAAATACCAGATGGATCTCACAAGTAGCCTAGGGAATTTCCATCTTCCAATGGTTAGCTAGTTTGAGGGATTGGGCAATGAACGAGTGAAAGTTGCAAAGAACTTTCCTCTTGCACTTTGGGCTTTGCAAAACCCAGGAGGGTGATCCCACACAATGTATTTAAGATCCTCTATGCCAATTAACCTTGTACATTGTAAATAATAGATTAGCTCAACACAAAATTGCTTAACAATTTAATGAATGCAAAGATCTGGAAAATCCTTTACACATTAATCATTTCAAAAGTAGTGGATCATTGTTGACTTCAATTGACATACATTTGTCACATTTTCATTTGACAATTATAATTACATTTCAAAATATGAGAATGTTTCTAAGGACAAAACCATTATATTTGCATTTGTGATCCTTTGTCCCTTTGAGATACTTTATCGCTCCTTTCTTCATTTATCCTTAAAGGTTGTCCACGGGAACTGGGTTGGCACAAGAAGATAAAATTCCATGTATGCAAAGTGCAAAACCTTTTATATCCATTATTGTTGAAGACTTTTATTTGTTGATTGTACCACAATCAAAATTTAATGCCACCCTACCTCAAAGCAACTTACAAGTTAGGAATATCAACAAATTTCTTTTTCCATAGTTCAAAATCATCATCAAATGGTCTTGCATAATCAATAAATTCATTCAGCTTGGTTTTGTACAAGCCATACTTGATGACTGTTTGAGTTGCTTCTTTATCAAACCCCTCAAGGAAACCACTTGTGAAAGATAGTTTT
>VDFB02230945.1:0-13255 GCA_007258455.2 Sequoia sempervirens | reverse complement strand
GGGGATGATGTTAGTCAGATATTTTACTTGTTGTCGTTTGCTTGTTGTCGGCCGTAGTTGGCCTCGGCCGTAGTTGGCCTCGGTCATACTCGGCAGTTGTCAAATAAAACAATAGTTAGGGAAGAATAATAATGTCATGTAATGTCATGTACTCTCGGCAAAACATGTTCAGATTAGTGTTAATGTAATGATGTTATGAAACGTCGTGTCGGTTGGTTGTCTAACCACAGCCGAGCGTTATATGTAGTCGGGTGGGAATAGTGTAATGTCCCCAAATTTATGGATAAGTGACTTAATTAATTTAATTGATTAAGTTGTTCACAAAGTTAATAATATTTCCTTGGGATTACTTTAATCAATTATTTTAATTAAATGAAGCAAAATATTACAAAGTCACTTATTTTATAGTCTACAAGTGACCTAGTGAAATATTTAAAACATCACTTTATAAAAGTCACTTTTATATGGCATAGTGAAAGTTCATTAGTGACTTATATTTATCAATTTATCTCCTTGTCAAAAAGTCACGGGCTTTTGTGAATGGAAAAATACAAAAAGGAAGGGCTCTCCTTTTATTCGCACTTTTTTGATGAGCATGTTTACGGAAAAATTGGCGAGCTTCAACAGTAGGGTTTGAAGAACCTTGCAGCCAGGTTCGGGTGTGCAATATCACCCCTAGCTGGAACATTTGAAAACTTTGGGAAGGAATTCCTCTTTGCAGGCGTTTGGCAAATGGTGAAGTAAAAATAAGATTCCGTTTCAGATTTTCGTGATACTTGTTCATGGAAGTTGAACGATTTCATTTTGGTCGATTTTTGGTGACAACAAGGTGAAAATGAAGGCGCCCCTTACTAAGAAACCTTAGGCGTTGTGAATGCACTTGTTTGGAGCATATTCAGGTTGAGACACGAAGAAATCTGGGCAGCACTAAGCAAAACGCGTTTTCTGATAAAAACGTGTTGCTGGGCAGAGAACGACTTCTTAAACAGACTGGAACTGGGTTGTTGGGTCTCTTGAAGCCAAGGTGAATCAAAAGGGAGAGTCGTGGCCTTTGGAAGGAGCGTCTGAAGTGTCCAAGACAAAATGTGAACCCAAAGATAAGAAACGTGAAGTTCCTGAGTCATTTCTGGGCGCTGCTGGAGGTTCTTCTTCATTGCTGAGTGTCACCACGCACCTTCCAGATACTTATTCCAAGTCTGATCGATTCATTATTTGGTCATGCTTTGGTCACCTGATGAGTACTGGAGAAATCTGTAAGTTACCAAATAACTTCTGAGATTGTTCTGGTTGAAAAATCTGTTTATTAGCAGTCAAAAATTACTATGTAACAGTCTGTAAGTTGCTGTTGTATTGTGGGTCTGTTTCCAGTGAGAAATCTGATCTCTAGTGTCTAGATAATACCTTGGATCAGTTGGGAGGAATGCTAAATTGAGGATACGAGTTGCTGTTAATGAATTGCAGCCTTAGATACACTCAGAAATATATATATATCAGACTGCTGTTTAGTCTTTCTATCAATGCTTGGCTAGGGAGTCGTAGTGAAAAGATTATCATTCTAGTGATATTGCAGTCTTTGATGTATATGTTTTTAGTGCACTACTGTTAACGGAATGCAAGGAAATTCATGAAGTCTTTAGCATTGTCCCTGTTCATATGATCAACATATTGAATGGCAATACTTGCATGCACTGTATCTCATGGATTTGTAAAAAACAAGAGCACTGTTTGATAGAAGATTGCTTAGATTTATTGTTCTATCCTTTATACAATGGTTTTACAAATACCAAGCTGAAAAACATCAAACACCTCTTCAATATCTCAAGCAACGCTCAAAAATCAGATTGCATGCAAAAGTGCTTGACGGAATATCAAACAATACAAATTGAAAATTCAGGGCAGTTTAGACAAGGGACATCTCAGTGGTATCAGAGCTCAGAGCATCCTGCCAGCCTGTTTGGGTATTGGATTCAATTTCAGTTGCAGTAGAGTGATAGATATTTTAGTTATCTAACGATGGTTCAGATGGACAGACTTGTCACTCTTAGAGAAAATCAAAATGTGATGATAAACACCCTTCAAAAACTCCTACAAACAGAAAAGGATTAGCAGGTGGTAATGAAAATAGAAGCCAATAAAATTGTTGCTGAGTACCAGGGATTACCAAATGATTTCAAAAATCAGGTCTCCTTTGATGAGTTTTTGGGAATACTTGAGGATGGAAATCCAAGTAAGAAAAAACTATATAACTATATCAGAAATTTGAAAAAGGAAGAAATTTCTGATCTTGGGTTGTCTACTAACAACAATGCAGTATTTGTGCTTGAGCCTAGTATTCATGAGGAAGGAAAAGACTTAATCACATTGCAGACAAGCACATCGGTTGTAGTGGGGAACCAGGAAATGTGTGATGAATGGCTACTGAGGGCAAAGGAAGTGAAGTTGATAGCTACTCAAGCAAAACAGCAATTACAAAGAATTAAGGAAACATCAAAACGAGCTCCCTTCAAATCAAACAAACATAAAATTTCCACATTTTCCGAAAAGACACTTCATATGGACCATTCTTGTGACCTCTCAAATCATGAAAAGAATGTTCTGGGACAAGAAAGTTATGTGGTAGAGTACCTAAATGTTCCAAAGGGAAGGTATGCAAATGACAAAATTATTAAGGTTGCTAATGCTATTTCAAAAAAGGAGCAGGATGAAGTTGAGTACGTTGAAGTTTCCAAATCAGCATATAGTGAAGAGTTTTTACATCACTCCAATGAGGATAGCTTAGATGTTGGGAAAGAATCCCCAATGTTCAATGTATATCGATGTGATTTCCAACCAGCAACTATGGAGAAAAATGTCCATGTTAGCTTCAACACTTTTGATCCTGATGGTAATTTGTTTAACAAAACAGCCATTCATGGGAAACACAATGAGTTTATTTGTTCAGGTCCAAACCGTCAGCTCATAAGTTCATGGGATCCAGGTATTTCAACACAAAGGCATGATGGAGAGGAAGCATTTGATGATCTCTCTTTTGAACACAACGTTTCCCTTACCACAAAACCTAGAATATGCAAAGAAGTCAGAGATAATATGGGGTACACTCTTGGTGGATCAGCCACTAGTATTATATCTACACAGGTAGAGGGAGATGTAAGTGATTCCGTTTGCGTTGAACATACATTATCCACAATGGAGGAACATTTTTCAGGATTATATGAGGCATTATGCCTTAGAGAGTTGATTGTAGAATCTAAGAGATCGCCCAACAAGACAAACCCACAATTTGGTAATGTATGGTTTGTTTTGGATACAACGCCATGGAGTTGGGTGGCAGCAAGGATCATATCAGCTAAGAAAGTGATGGTATGGATTAGGCAATGGGACAGCAATCTTTTGACATCTCATGAGTATGAATCCAGGCTAGATGGTGGTGACAAGAAATGTAGCATGGCAGACATTCATGAAAAGATAGACAAGCATGAGGTGATGGTGGGAACTCCTACTTGCCTACAACCTGAAGTTATAACAGCAATGGGAAAAGAACATGAGTCAATTTGTAGGTTGGTTCCTCGCACTTATGATGTTGATACTTGGATTGAGTCTAAGGATATCATAACTTCAAGGTTTGATATGCTACAAGGTTGGGCTGCCAAGCGTACGCAAGCGTGCTCTTGCATTGAAGCTTTACAAGGTAATGGAAGGAAAGGTACAATCAATCCTAAATCACTGGTTGGGGACAGCAGCGTTATACTCTCTCATCTACATGAACTTGCAATCCCTATTCTTGAAATACTTGGTGACAATGAGTTTCCAAATGATAGCTTACATGATGCGTTGATTAAGCATGGCTATTTTGATGATGCTTTGTCCAAGAGGGCTAAATTTGTTCACTTTAGAACAACAGCCATAAATCAGTCCAAAGGAACTTGTAACATACATCACTCTATACATGGCGAGTCTATACATGATGAGAAACAAGATTTCTCTAATTCTGAGTTTGTAGATGATGTTCTCAATGTTAAGGAGAATGAAGTGGCGTTAGGTATTCAATGGTTGAAATCTCTTGGAGGATTTGTCCAAGACTTCAGCAAGATGATATTAGAGATCACTCATTTGGGTAAACACATGGTGCTTAAGCCACAAAGGAATGAGACAAAAGATGGTACAGCTAAGGGCATGTTTGTGTGCTCTAACATTGATGACTTCAAAGGCATGGATAAGAATGAAGAATTCAGTCCTAATTTTCTGATTTTGAACAACAGGGATATATCCTCACTTCCTAATTATATTGCAGCTTCTAACCGTTGGGAAATGAGTGACATTGTTTCTACTTTGGTTGGCACTCAAGAAGCATGTATAGGTCATGGTAATTTATATGACGCATCTCACCTCACGACTGAATTTAAACACCTTGGAGCAGCTGATTTAGAGCAGTCCCAAACTTTGAATGATGGTTGGCTAGAGAGGGCAAAGCAAACCAAGTTGTTGCCTCAACAAGCCAAGCTTCAACATATTCACAATATGCACCATTCTTTAGATGGTGATGATCAAGGGTTGACTAATTCAGAAAATTCAGTTATTGTGGAGTATTCACTGGATGATGATAATGATTATGTGGAGGACATTCCTAGTGGGCCATCCACTCAAGGGTTGTCTTTGATGAGTGTTGATGACTTTAATGCTACACCTTTGGGTTTGTCACCTATTTCTAATGGAAAAACAGTGACTTATTTGTTGATTGGTGACTTCACATTCATAGATTCATCAAGGTTTAGTGACTACCCTAGTTGGATTCACATTACCCTTTCAGACTTCTTGTGCTCTACACCAGCTATTCAGTTTCTTGGTAGTGTGTGGAAGCAAGTTTATTTGATGGGCATTGAGTATGTGATGGATTTCTTCAGTATGTACGGGTATGTGGACAACTATGATTTCATTCCTATTGTTGGCGTGGTGTATGGGTATTTGGTAGGTCCTGGTAAGGTTAATCACATTACATGGGAATTTTGACAACCGCTCCCACTTCGGTACCTTGGAGATTGTCACTGGTGGTTTATGGGGAAAAGAGATTGAACAGGACTTGCCGCGTTGGTTTGGTTTTGATCCAGCTACTACCGGGCCGTTGTTGACATTCATGGGGATACCCATATCCAGAGAACCGACTCCTCAATTGAGTTGTGATCCTTCTTCGTTAGCCGATGCTAAGATGGGATCGCGTGATATTATTTTGAATTTCATCCCGCTGCAAAGTCAGGAGAGTTTCACTTCGGTTGCATTATGAGGTGTGCTCACCAGTTTTCTTTCAGTCCACCTGTACAGTATCTGATGATGACATGGGTGACACAGAGAGATGGGTTGAATAAGGGATGTGCTGATTCACTCTGGTATGGCATACTTCAGATTCCAGATGAAGAGTCCAAGTTTGATAGGACTCTCACTTTCATTTCCCTAGTTGGATGTTTCCAGCAACAGGAGTTTGAAACTCAGTTTGATTGGACTTTGGGGGTTATCAGAGTGGTGCAGCGGAAGTCGGTTGGTGTTGAGATTAATGGGCTTCCAGTTTGTTTATCGATTGTGTGTTTGCGTGAGGTTCATCACCGCAGTTTGGGGATGGCAGAGTTCACTGTTCAGTAGATGGTAGAGATCCTTGTGCACAATTTATATAAAGGTGAATTTCAGATTTGGGATCTAGGAGTTTACTTGTTGGGCAGTTGGCTTCACAGAATGGCGGGGCTTGACAATGTTAGGAGTTAAAACTATATACATGGGTTGCTGGTTAGAGTTCTTTCCAGGATCAATTGGGATCCAGGCGGTTGGTGGACAGGCACATATGGGTTGTCACTCAGATGTCGGATACTATGGCAGTGGGGCTGGTTTGTTGTTGCGGATTGCTTGAGGACAAGCAATATTCGGGAAGGGAGGACTGTAATGTCCCCAAATTTATGGATAAGTGACTTAATTAATTTAATTGATTAAGTTGTTCACAAAGTTAATAATATTTCTTTGGGATTACTTTAATAAATTATTTTAATTAAATTAAGCAAAATATTATAAAGTCACTTATTTTATAGTCTATAAAGTGACCTAGTGAAATATTTAAAATATGACTTTATAAAAGTCACTTTTTATATGGCATAGTGAGAAAATTTAGTGACTTATATTTATGTTTATCTCCTTGTCAAAAGTCCACGGGCTTTGTGAATGGAAAGAATAAAAGGAAGGGGGCTCTCCTTTATTAGCACTTTTTGATGAGCATGTTCACGGAAAAGTGGCAGAGCTACGTAGTGGGGTTTGAAGAACTACGCAGCCAGGTTGAGGTGGTAATACTAACTGGAACATTTGTGAAGACTTTGGGAAGGAATTCACCTCTTCTGCAGTTTATGCCATCGGTGATATCGTCCGTTTCGATACTTTGGTATGGAAGTTGAAACGGTGGTATTTTCATTTTAATTACGTTTTGAGGCGACAACAAAGATTGAAAATGAAGGCATACCTAAGGAAACCTTAAGTTGTGAATGCCTTGTTTGAACATATTCAGGTGAGACCGCGAAGAAATCCTGCTTACTAAGCAAAACCCGTTTTCTAGTAGAAAAGCGTGTTGCTGGGCGAAGAACGAACTGCAAACAGACTGGGGACAGTTTGTTTGGTCTCTGGAAGTAGGAACGGTGAATCAAAGGAAGGTGATGGCCTTTGGAAGGCGTCCTGAAGTGTCCAAGAAATGTGAACCCAAAGAAGCATTGATGAAGTTCCCTGTGGAGTCATTTCTGGGCGCTGCTGGAGGTTCTTCTTCATTGCTAGTCTACGCCAGATACTTATTCCGAAGTCGTTGGGCGATTCATTATTTGGTATGCTTTGCAGTGCCTGATGAGTACTGGAAGAGAGAGCAAGTTACAAATAATAGCTTCTGAAGTTGTTCTGAAGTTTGAAGGAAAATCTGTTTACATTAGCAGTCAAAATTACTATGTAACAGTCTAGCAAGTTTATACTGTGTTGTATTGTGGAGTCTGTTTCACGGTACAATCTGATCTCTAGTGTCTAGATAATACCTTGGATCAGTTGGGAGGAATGCTAAATTGAGGATACGAGTTGCTGTTAATGAATTGCAGCCTTAGATACACTCAGAAATATATATATATCAGACTGCTGTTTAGTCTTTCTATCAATGCTTGGCTAGGGAGTCGTAGTGAAAAGATTATCATTCTAGTGATATTGCAGTCTTTGATGTATATGTTTTTAGTGCACTACTGTTAACGGAATGCAAGGAAATTCATGAAGTCTTTAGCATTGTCCCTGTTCATATGATCAACATATTGAATGGCAATACTTGCATGCACTGTATCTCATGGATTTGTAAAAAACAAGAGCACTGTTTGATAGAAGATTGCTTAGATTTATTGTTCTATCCTTTATACAATGGTTTTACAAATACCAAGCTGAAAAACATCAAACACCTCTTCAATATCTCAAGCAACGCTCAAAAATCAGATTGCATGCAAAAGTGCTTGACGGAATATCAAACAATACAAATTGAAAATTCAGGGCAGTTTAGACAAGGGACATCTCAAATAGTCAGAAGAGATACGGATGCTGCTAATGATTATAATGTTATGTGATGCTATTGCTGATTCCACTCTTTGTACATGATATTTCCTGAGAATGAATAAAGCTTTGGCATTTTCCTATGATATCTTTTAGTGTACTGTTTAATCCTATGTTCTGCATATTACACGTTTGCCAGTAATTAGAATCCTATTCCGTAGGCAAACACTGCCATCCTCGTACACCGAAGCATACAATCGGGCGATGGATATTGAAAGTGAAAATAGGACTTCCTCGAAGGGGAAGAAGAGGGATGACGACGAGAGTGCCGAGGACAGTGACGATGAATCGACAACTGTACAAGCCCTTCGACGGGATATGATGCGGATAATGAAAGACCTGAAGGCCGACAGGGAAGGATCCAAAGAGGCCAATGAATTATGGTGTACGGAATGTAAAGCGGAAGGTCACACAAAGGCAAGTTGCCCAAAAAAGTTATTCTGTGACATCTGCCAGGTTATGGGACACTCCGTCAAGGAGTGCCCGCTACAAAAACCAAGGATTACATAAGTATTCTCTTCCTCAAAGGGCTGAGGTCAACCCCTCAACCGCGCCACCAAAAGCCACAAAACAAAAAGTAATCCCCTGGAGGCTAAAGTAGCTGTCCCGAATCTGTAGAAAACAAAATTGATCACGTCCAACAAAGGGCAATAGATGATCAGTCGCAGGAGCGTAATAAGATAATAGAATCACTGAGGATCAAAAGCGGCTAGCGGAGCAGCAGAGCGTACAAGTGGTGTGGACCGGGTGATCATGAAGACACCGACTGTTCGAAGCAAAAAGGAAGTATCAATATGCTGGAGGTAGCCGACGAGGAAGTCTTAGCGATTACAAGGGCACAGTCAAAAAGGGCAAATTACCCAGACCCTCGTACGGAGAAAGAACGATTTCAGGAGGCCAAGACGAAAGTAGAGGAGGCAATGGCGAATGAAGGCAAGAACTCTAAAGCTACCAGTACGTTGCTACAGTCGGAGTCGGAGAAGAATATCGTATGGCAGGTGCTTCACACAATTGTACCCATTAAGGTAACTAATCTTTTGCAAACAATGCCTTATCTCAAAGTAGCACTTACAAATGCTATTGAAGAAAATCTTAGAAGGAAATTCCGAGCGTCATGGCGAGTGGTAGCGAGACTCTGAACCCGATGCTACTACGTGATTAAAGCAGCCAGGGAGGGCTCCGACCATGAGACGAAATGCGATAATTATCTATGACGGTGGTTCCGATAACGCAGAAGAGACACGGGAAGTGTATACGATGACCGACTCTTTGGCCCTGGCAAATTTCCACCCTAAAATTGAGGAGGCCGCGACATCACACATACTTGGGTACATATGGAGCATAAAGGTCTACGTCGGCACCACGGCTATTTTTTGCCTAAACTTTGTAGTCGACCAATGGAGAAAAAGGCGTCACGATGCACTCTTGGGGCCGGGGATGGATTTGTCGCCGCCAGGCGAATCGCTCTCAATAAGCATCGTGGGGAGAAATACACCATTGTTGGAAATTAGAAGAACCGGAGGAGGGCCGTGGTGAGGATCTAGCATCTTCGGCATCTGAATCCGGAGGAGACTCAGACGATGATGAGAGAAAGTTAATGGAACCAGATGAAGAAGGGGTGTTGGAGATTGGAAGTTGCTCGGAAGATGAGACCAGTTCACTGAGCGGACTGTTTCATTGGCAGATGGAGGATTATGAAGTCTTCCACCCGGATTGCCACATGCTGCAGGTCAAGGAGGGGGAAGCAGAAGAAGACAACGGCTCGACCAGTGAAACATTCCCACCTGAGTATGGGGAATATAAAGAAGGTATGGCAGAATTGGATGTGACGCCAGCCCACAAGTTTGAGCAGGACAAAATCATTAAGTACGAGGAACCAACGCTGAAAAAGGTAAACCTTGGGGAATCAGCCAAACCTAAGGAGATTTTTGTGGGGGATGATTGGGACCCTGTCCTGAAAGCGGCAGCGTTCAGAATTTTCATGGAATACAAAGATGCTTTCGCCTGGACATACAAAGATTTAAAAGGCATACCACCGAAGTTATGCGTACACAGGATTCCTCTCGTACCGGGAGCCCAGCCCGTACGAAAGCGACCGTACAAAATGAACAAAAATTATGCCGCTAAAGTACAGGAGGAGATTGAGAAGATGCTGGAGGCCGGCATCATTTTCAAGGTGGAAGTCAGCGAGTGGGTATCGCCGATCGTCATATCATTAAAGAAAGAGAAGGAGCAAATTAGAATCTGTGTTGACTTTCGTAGTCTGAATGCAGTGACTATCAAGGATCCATTTCCCATTCCCTTCACCGACTCGATTCTGGAAGAAGTTGTCGGGCACGAAATGTACTCTTTTCTAGATGGCTTCTCGAGTTACAATCAGATCAGTATCGCCGAGGAGGACAAATTAAAGACTACGTTCGTCGTCGAGGATGGGGTGTACGCATACAACCGAATGCCATTTGGATTATGCAACGCACCAGCTACATTCCAGAGGATAATACTCCACATCTTTGATAAAATGTCGGTAGGTAATTTCAAAGCCTTCCTCGATGATTGGTCGATTTATAGCGATAAGGAAAAACATTTGAAAGCTTTAGGCGAGTGCATGGAACGGTGTAGAGCAGCCCGCCTTGCCTTGAATCCGAAGAAATGCAGATTTATTGTGCCGCAAGGGAAGTTGCTCGGACACATTGTGTGCAAAGCTGGGTTGAAAACTGATCCCGACAAGGTGCAAGTCATCGTACAGATGGAGGCTCCGGAGAACGTCACTGGTGTAAAATCTTTCCTCGGGCATGTGGGATACTATCAGAGATTCATTAAAAATTTTGCCCAAGTGTCGTACCCTCTCAACCTACTGACGAGGAAAGGCCAACCATTTGTATGGGCCGAAGAACAAGAGAAGGCATTCCAGGAACTGAAGGATTGATTGATCAGCTCACCCATATTGATGTATCCGGACTGGGATAAGGAGTTCCATGTACATGTAGACGCCTCTAATTTTGCCATCGGAGCAACCCTAGCACAAGTGGGAGCACACGGGCTGGATCACCCAGTATTCTTCGCCAGCCGGCTACTTTCAAAAGTAGAAAGGAATTACAGTACGACCGAGCGTGAGGCACTAGGAATGGTTTACGCCGTACAAAAGTTCAGGCATTACCTCCTAGCCATGCCGTTCACCTTCTATGTGGATCACCAAGCTTTGATGTACCTGGTAAACAAGCCGATTATCCAAGGACGGGTGAGTAGATGGTTACTGTTGTTGCAAGAATTTACGTTCACCATCATCGTACAGCCGGGAAGAGCCATTTTATTGCCGATCAATTATCCAGAATCCGGTCGGGTGAACCTGCAGAGGGTGGGGTGAATGAAGACTTTCCGGATGCACATTTATTCCAAATTGCACTATTGCCCTCATGGTACGAGAAGATTGGCGAATATCTGTCCACATCCACATTCCCGAAAGATATGCCACCAGCCGAAAGAAGGAAGATCGTACTGAAAAGTAAGACATTTCAGTTGATCAATGGTTTACTCTACAAGATGGGACCCGACCAGATCCTCCGGAGATGTGTCGTCGAAGAGGAAATACCTAGCGTACTAAAAACATATGAGGGCACATATGAAGAAGAAGGTTGGCTGACCATATAGGACTTTCTGACAAGGAAAATTCTTAACCTGCAAACCTATGGTGGCCGACGGTGATACTGCCGGCGCTAAAGAAAGAGGAATGGAGGTGTTAGGCGACACCTTACAGAAAGTCGGCTCGCATTGAAAGCGAGGATTTCGTACCCTTTGCATCCCTCACAGCCTCAGGAATTGTTCGAACGATGGGGGTTGGACTTCATCAGACCATTGAAGGTGAGTCACTTGCATCGATGCCGATATATTGTGGTCGCTACAGAATAGTTGACGAAGTGGGCAGAAGCTCGAGCATTGCCAGACAACACAGTACAAAGTACTGCAAGATTCATCTACGAGCAAATTGTAACACGGTACGGCATCCCCATTCGGATCACGAGTGATCGTGGAGGACATTTCGTTAATCATGTTATCAAGTTGATGACGACAGAGTTCCGAATTTTTCACAACCTGTCAAGCCCGTACTACCCGCGAGCTAATGGCCAGGCGGAGTCTACAAATAAGGTGCTCGTATCAGTGATTCACAAATCATGTGGCGTGGAAGAAGTTGACTGGGAAGAAAGGTTACCAGCCGTCGTATGGGCATATTGTACAACGTACAAGGTAACAACGGGCCACACGCCTTTCCAATTGATGTATAGTCAGGAGGCGGTAATGCCGATGGAGTATATGGTACCAAGCCTGAGGATAGCCGTGGAGAATCGGTTGGGCGATACTGAAAGCTTAAAGTAGAGACTATACCAACTGAATAAGCTGGACGAGCGAAGAGTGATGGCACAATGGGCGACGGAAAACATGCAACGGCAACGGAAATATTGGCACGACAAGCATCTCCGACGAATGAATTTCAGACCGGGACTGTTGGTTCTGAAATATAACGGCCGTAACGAGATCAAACCAGGGAAGTTTAAAGTTCGTTGGTTGGGACCGTTCCGAGTACGGGAAGTAGGTGACAATGGGTCTATAAAGTTAGAAAATCTCGATGGGTCACTGATATCGGAGGCAATCAACGGATCGAAGCTAAAGCCATATCAGAAGAGAAAAGAGAAGTATACTATCGCCATCAACATGTTGGGCTATGCAACAAAGGAAGATTGGCCGGTGCAATGTGAAGGCCCGAGAAAACAAGACTGGGGACTAGGAGGTCCCGGATATGTAGCAGACAATGTCTGGGCAGAATCAGGGCGAGATCAAATAATTGAAGAGAGGTTGGCAGAGAAGCGAGTGGAAGGAATTGCAGTACCACGAATACACAGGCACTTGACCAATGCAGTGTTCGGAACCCCTGCATTGTGGCGTCGAATGGGGGGACATTGGCACTATGTAGCCCCTTATGAAGGAGTAAAACGGGGATATATAGCCAAGGACTTGGACGCGGAAGCCCAAGCAGAAAAGGAGAAACAAGCAGGCCAAGAACAAGATGAACTGCAAAAGGATGACGAGGAGGAATGGACTGATGAGCAATGGGATGCTTATTTCGAGAAGAAGGCCCCTTGCTTAAAGACAGTGTTGAAGACCGAAGATATGTTTGTGTCAACGGTGGACGGATATACAAAAGATCTTCTGAAACAAATGCGTCGAGAAAGAATAAAAATACCAAGGGTTAGGAAGATCGCAACTCAAGATGGACTCTGGAAAATAATTCCTAACCTGGCGGAACCACCAACAGTACAAGGCGACGATGTTACGTGGTATCAACAGTACGACGGAAGGTACGTCGACGAAAGTTTTCGAGGTATTGGTCCTGCCCCTTTACTTGATAAATGGTTTGACATAGAATATATAGGAACGTGTTGCGAGGAAGAATGTTATAAAAGGCCACCACACACATGTAAATGGTATTACACATCAGAATTAAAAGTTCGGACACACAGTGAAGTTAGAGGGATAAAAAGAAAAGAAGAGAGAAGGGAGGAGAGAGAAAATGAACAGAAGTGGAAAAAAATAAATAGAAAAAAAACTATGAAAATAAAAGAAAATAACAGAGTAAGCAAGGAGGAACAAGGCGAATGGGAAGAAA
>VDFB02230941.1:0-29047 GCA_007258455.2 Sequoia sempervirens | reverse complement strand
TTTTGGATTCAAAAATATGATAGCATTTGAAAGCTATAATTTTTTTTCAATTAGTCTATCAATTAGGACTTTAGTCATAATTTGAATAGAAAATGAGTAATAATTACTTATTAAATTCAAAGTAAAGCATAATTTATATTGGTGGAAAGCTAAGAATCTCCTTTAAAACACTTTTCGTTTCATCAATTTTGGGTAAAAAAAAGTTGTCAGCCACATACCCATCATATTGCCACTTTTTGGCCCACCATGATCTTGCACATACCCTGTCTTCAAGAGCATTTAAGAGCATTCAAGGGTAGAATTATTCATCAATTTTTGTAGCAGTTCAAGATCCATCATAATGGCAAGGTTCTAATTGCATTATTTTATGTTCATGCTTCATTATCTTATTTCATCATTTTGGTTTAATTACGTAAAAGGGGTTTGAACAAAGCAAACCCCTAATCCCTAAAAATCAACAAGTTTTCCCCTCCTTAATGTGTAATCCCATGTTTTTAGATTGAAGAAAAGTGGATCTGAAGCCTTCAAAAGTACCAAAATGACATAGTTGCAAATGTTGTCAAAGTTATCATGAAATGTTGTCAAGACTCACAAAAACTCAGATCTAGGGAAAAATATCCATTTAATTTGTATGACACCAGTGGGAAAGTGCTTATTCTATCCATCATCAAAGGCTTGCAAAGTTTCAATTCAATATTCTTCTCCTGGGACACTTTGCAACAAAACGGGATGAATCCCCTAATTGTGGCAAATGAGTCCCACTTTATGAGTTTTTCAGAGATCTTTGCACATTTTGATACCCATTTGGCTTAAACTTCACCCTATGTAGAGACCCCAATCTAGGACTGATTCACCTAGAATGGAGAATGAATCCCACTAGGCCTAAAAACTAACATTTTTGTGATTTTAGAGCTCAATTCCATCTCCAAAAGGTTTACAGGTGCACACTTTCAATTTTATAGCTTCCTGCTTTGTTTCATTTGCATTTCTAAGTTATTTACTTCAAGTTTACATCAAACTAGGGTTAGAGTTGTATCTTGCATTCCATTTGTTTTTCCAAGTTCTTACTTCGTAGTGAACCCCCATTATATCTCATTTAATCCCTAGGACAACTCCTTTTCCAAATTTCAATCTCCTTTGAATTGGAATCCCAAGGGTTTGTTCTGGAGTGCAAAGTTGGAAATGGTCTCTCTCCTTTTAGGTCCAAAGCCCTAGAAGTAAAAGAGAGACCCATATTTTCTTCTTTCTATTTTGGTGAACCTGCATTTAAAACAACTTCTTTTATAATTTGGAGTCCATCATCATCTTAGAATTAGCTTGCATTAACATTGCATTAGAGTTTACATTAGTTAATTAACATTCTAGGGTTTCAAATTTTGCATTAGTGAAAGCACATATAGGTTTCATTTTTGAATATCAAATCAATATAAATCATCTAAAAAATGCATTTGCATTTAGGATACACACCATTCAAACTAAAAAGCATCAAAATCCATTGAAAATTATTGAAAATTTTCAAAAAAACTCCATACTAGGATTCATTTGCCATCTTGGGCGAATTAGTCCCAGAACATATCTGAAACTACCTTTTACAACATTAAAAACCTTATTTTTAAGCTTTCATTTTCTGTGATTCGTTAGTTGTTTCATTGGGTTGACTTTCTGTTACATGCATTTCACTAAATCTAGCTTAAATTAGCCCATTCCATGCATTGCTTCATTTCAAAGTGTAATTAGAAAATTATCTTGCTTGAAAACTAAAAAATGCATTTCATTTTAAGACCTTACATTTCATTTTAAGTTTACATAGATTACTTTTCAACAATGTTAGTTTTGATCTTCTCCAAGTTTGCAAATAAAAAGTTAGCATGTTAGTCATTCATTCAATGCATTCCCTAGTTATGAGAGTCTCTTAGCGCAAGAGAGTGAAAATGTTAACACTTTCCTTAAACCTACACCCACTCTTATCTCCCCTATTTGTGAGGATGATGCGATAGAAGAGAATACAAACATAGATAATCATGATGATGATAATTTTTCTTCTCCTGATAGCTCTCCTTTTAGTGATGAAGGTATCTTGGTGAAAGAAGGTACAATCATTGGGAATCATGAAGATCTTACTTGTCCTTCTCCTCATCCCCTTTGGGAAGATATTATAGCACAAGAGAATGAGATCATAGACACATTTATCAACATTACTTTACCTCATCTCCATTCCCGATTTTCTTGTGAGAATAATTTAGTGGAATATAATGACATTATATATGATGAGGGTGATAGATTGGTCTTAGATGATCAAATATTTAAGGTCTATAACAACCCTCTTTATGATCCTTCCCCTGCTTATCCTATTTTGGAAGATGTTAGGGAACAAAGGAATAAAATCATAAATGATCATGAAAATCATACTTGTCCCTATCTCTCCTCATTTCCAAGAAGATACTTTGATTGATGAAAGTCATGAGAATCTTACTTGTATCCCTTTTCCAAAGGAAACCCTTATTGACAAGCAAGAAAATACAACCATGGATCATTCCCTCACTTTCAAGGGGGTCACTTTGGAAGAACCAATCCTTGAATTTCAAGAGCATTTGATTTGTAGTTCTCCTAAAAACTCTCCTCCTAGGGAGACTATCATGGTACAAGAAAATGACAACAATAGTAATGTGTCTCCCTTGGGTGATAATAAAAAGGCTATACTATATTTCCCTTTATTAGAGATACATCAAACCAAGACCCCTAAGGTTATGAATGGGCAAGAGTCCATTAGATCCCCTTCGATTAATGGACCTCCTACATATCCTACAAGACATCCTAAGAATCCTTTAATCCTTTACCCACCTTCACATAAACCTCAAACTCACAATAAACCCAAATTTATCCTTTACCCACCTAAGAATAATGTGTTTCACTAATTGAGTGATAATACCATTTCTCATACATATAACACTAGAAACAATCTGCAACCAAGACAAACTTCAAAATCCCTCCCTTTGCCTAATCCCATTTTCCCTAGTGATCCCTGTTTAACATCGCATAGTGGAAAGGAGTACAATCTTGTTGAACAACTTAAAAATACTCCTAAAAAGATATCCATATGGGATTTGGTGTCATAGAAAAATGGCCCCTTGTCATTTTCATGGCCTTTTAGATCTTGTTTCATGGTTTTTGATCTATTTTTCTTTGATTTTATGATGTAATATGGCTTGAACATGCTTATTTAGGTACTAAAATTCAAATAATGAAGTCTTGTGAAGGTGTTTTGAAGTGTTGTAAAACATTTCCACATTCTTCAAAACTCTATTTAATATAATTCACCTAAAAATCACCTTTTTACACATCAACAAGTGCTATTTTCAAGTGTTGTAAAGTCTTGTAACAAAGATTCATACTTTTATAGGCATATTCCCCTTATTTATCCCTTTCTTATGACTTATTGGACACCTTTATGCCCTCATATACATTTTTAAAGTGTATTTTTGAATATAATCCTGACAAATAACATTAAATGCAGCTTAATTCCCGAAACCTAGATTCAAGCCCTAGGTGGGACACATTCACCATGAATGGAAAATGAGCCCCCCTTGGCTCCAAAATTTAAAATGTTTCAAATTTCCTTTCGAGTTTTATTAAAAAATTACTTTATGTCAACTTGTGATGAGGCATGAATGGTTACTAAGGTACAATATGGTATAAATAAGTGTTTTTGCATCCATTTTAACCCCCATTCAATCAAGTATTCACTCAAGCATTCATCCAAGTATTCATTTTCAATTATTCAAGCATCTTATATCATTTCATCAAGCAATATTAAAGCACTTTGGAGCATCCATTAGCATTACTTCAGATTTGCATCATCAATGGTTTGGTAAGTTAATAGCATTGCATGTTGTTAATTTATTATTCTCTTTCATTTCATTATTTTATTAAGGTTTTTATTACCAAAAGTGGGGTTTGACCAAGGGAAACCCCTATTTGTTAACCCTCATTAACAAAGAAAAAAACTGACTTTGTAAAACCCTAATTTATGGAAGCTCTAAAAATCTTGTTATAAGGGGTCAGGATGAGAGTTGTAGTATGCAAAAAAAGGTGATTATTCACAAGACTGTAATAAGTTTTTCACTGGATAATAAAATCATTGGATGGCTACAATTTGGTGGATGTAGCCCAGATTGGGTGAACCATGTTAAATTCTTTGTGTGTGTTTTATTTCTTTATTTATTAATTAAATTTGCATTTAACTTGTTAGATATTTTCCTACTAACCCTAACATATATGTAGCCTTTGTATGCATATTTAATAAGTATTTAAGTGTTGAAAAGTGGAGAAGAACTCAACTAGGTGCTTCAAGTCAACTTATTCTTATTTCAAGCTTGGTGAAGGTTTTCTATCCATTTCCTGTAGAACTGACTTCAATAACCCAACAAGCAGACATTTCCAAATCTGGTGTTGCAGAGTTGTCTCTTGATTTTCCAGAAATTTGGGAGAGGACTGATTCACCACCAGTCATGAATGAGTTCCACCTTAGGACTGAAAATCTAAGTTTTGTTAGAGTTTGGATCTCAACATTCAGAAACTTGCTCCCGACACTTTTTCTCCAAGAGGAGGACTGATTCGCCACCTTGGGTGAATGAGTCCAACTATGAAAAATCAGTAACATCATCCTACATTCAAGAAAATATAGATTCATCAAATTTTACCTAGGTGCACTCTGTTTTATCATACTTCTTTCTATTCAGCATTATTTCTTCATTTTCTTCATTATTTTCATATCACAATGTGTTTTCAAACATAGTATAAAACCTAGTCTTGCATTCATATTTAGTCTTTTCAATCACTTAATTGCATTTAGTTTACTTCATTTACCTTAGAAAACATCTTGCATTGCATAATTTGAGTGAACCCATAGCATTTTTGGATCTAATCTCTCTCCTTTTAGGTGAAAAATGCTATAAGAGTTAGAGAGTCCATTAGGTCCAAAAATTTATGGTTCATTTGCATATTGCATCCTAGATTACATTTGCATCAACATTCAATTAGGATATTGTTTTGTTTTTATATCTTAAAACTTTTTCATATTGCATTAGTGAAAGCTCAGTTTAGATTTCATTTTTGCATTACATATCATTGAAAAACTAAAAAAATTTGCATTATGTATCTTTGATTGCATTCTGTATTGCATTAGAATCATTTAAATTTTCTGAAAAGCATAAAAAGAATTACATCCTAGGACTCATTCGTCACCAGGGCGAATCAGTCCCTCTGCACTTTTTAAACAACATTTTCAACATCTTTCTTACATTTTTCTATATTAAAATTTTCTATTTGTTTGCATTTTGTTTTACTTTCTAGAATATTTTCTTTTCCTCCTTTCTTCCATCTTATTTTATTTTCATCATGGCATTTTTTTTCAATAAGTTTTGGAATTCATTAAAATCATTGGTAGACATGTCCAATTGTACGTTTGGCTGTGAACCTAATGACATTGATCTTTCTCATGCTCTTTCAACTCCTAATGATTGTCCTCATGATGTAGACATCATTGGAGAAGATGATGTTAGCATGAATAAGTTCTACAATGATTGCATTGACAACTTAGAAAACAATGCAGAATTTTATCCTTCCATGAAATCACAAGATCTTCCTCCTTTTGCACCTCCTGCTCATTTTGCATATTTACATCTTGAAATTAATGATGGACCTAAGGTTCCTCCCTCAAGTAAACCTAGTTACTTTAACCAAACACAACCATATCCATATTACAATCACAAAGTCACCAACAATCCTATCAACCTTGAAGAAACATATGGTAAAGGATTTACTATTTTAAGTAAAAAAGGTTGTGACACAAACAATGAACATAACATTTATCAACTTCCTGACCAAAACCCAATAGAAGCAAACACAACAAGACTAGGATATCAAGATCCTTCTAATCTTGATAGACATCCTTTTCAACCTCGGAGGCTTCAAGATGCTAGTACAGTGATATTGAATGCTCTTCCTAAATTGAACATTCTCCTTCCACATGAAAAACAATTTTCTCCTTCTAATGCTAAGGATGATAAGATCCCTAAGGGTCCTCCTCCTCGTATTCATGAATAAGGAGAATCTAGCAAGAAAAAATGACCTTACAAATTGAAGAAGGTAAAGTTTTCCACACATCCTCTACCTAAATGTGAACAAAGGCTTCAATTGATTTTAAACAAAGTTCTTATACTCTTACCACCTTCCAATAGGTTGATCATTTTCCCTCCTGATTACCATATACCATATTGCATATATCATCATATTCTTGGACATCGAATGAAAGAATGTTAGACTTTGAATGAGATAATGAGAAAGTATCACTTCACTGATACTAATTTTTTTCCTATCATCCCTTAACACACCATTGCCTTATCATGACATAGTTGTAGAAACTTTTCATTCTTACTATTGCATGATCCTTTCCATCTTCACCCTTGGCTCATACTTTTTTTTCCCTTGTGCATACAAGAAGTTGATAGCGTTTTTCCTTGTAATGCACTTGCCTTTGTCTCTTAACTGTGTTATTACTTTTCTACTTAACCATTTAAGATTGAGAAACCAATAACTTAGATAATGGTTGACTTAAATTTGCATTACTTATTCATTTTTTTTCCTTTTATGTGGGTATCGTGTTCCCCTATATCATATGTTTAATGTTATCTCTTTCATTGTACACTTCTTCTATTTGTATCCCTATTATTCTATATGTCATACATCACTTTTCCCTTCATTCAAATTTGTTTTGTGTTCTTCAGGGATGATGCAAAGCATAAAGATTCCCTACATCTCTTCCATGTTAACCCAAAAGGTCCTTGTCCTTTTCTCTTTTTGTTTTTTGTTCTCCTTTGGGGATTACACAAAGTGTAGAGATCCCCTAAGTCTCTTCCATGTTGACCTGCAAGGCCCCTTTTCCTTTTTATTTTTCTTTTCTTGTGTTTTCCTTTTGGGGATGATGCAAGGCATTGAAACCAAAATGTATCTTTCATGTCGACCCAAAAGGTTTTTCATTTTCCTTTGTTTCCTTTATGTTTTCACTTGTGTTTTTCCTTTTGGGGATGATGCAAGGCATTGAGACCAAAATGTCTCTTCCATGTTGACCCAAACTGAGTCTTTATTTTCCTGTTTATTTTTCTCTCTATGTGTCATTCTTCTCATTCTATGCTTCAGGGAGTGATGATAGTTTCGATATATTACATAAAACCATTGCAGCATTGGACATACTGACCCCAAATCCATAGATCCCTTATGTGTTTGGTGTGCTTTCTTTTCTAGGGGGCAACTCCCTTTCTTAAACTTTTTCTTTTCATTTTCCTTGACATGGTGCAGCCTAACTTTAAAACATATGAGTTGGCATTGGGCTTTCCAAGTTGGCTCTCATGTCTTGTTTTCCTTTTTCATTTTTCTTTTCTCTTCTACTTTAAAGTAATTTCTCACAGATAAGTGTGTAGCAATTACTTTAAATTGGGGGGAATACATTACCATAATTCATTTTCATTCTTCGTTCTTGGTGTATCCTTTTCATTTATATGATGTGTTTGTTACTTTGTGGATGAAATTGGGTGTGATGTCCTTCATAAATGTGATATATCTTAGCATATTGCATTCCTCTTGGTGGCTTGATGTGACGCACTGCATCCCCTAAGTTGTGAATTAATTATTCTTTGATTGGTCCTCTCTTGGGGACATTAGAAAAAATGGTCCCTAAGTGACTGACCTTGCATAAATTGAACAAGACTCCTTCAAACATAATTACATTTTTACATTTTTACGCTTTACATTTTTTTTACATTTTACATTGTTGCATTTTGTATGGCCACCTTGCATAACACAACTTGCATGCATGTGGTGCCATCTTGTTTGTTCATGATTTTTAAGCATACATAGCTTTTCTTGTCCCATGAAGCTTGAATTGACACCTTTTCCTTTTTGATTTGTGGCATCTTGTTAAATTTATCATGAAGTATAACTTTGACATGGTTGAGTGGGAAGCCCGCCTAGTCACATGACTTTTCCCCATAGCCACTTTTGTGTTTGTGAGAGCATACCAACTAGCATCTGTATGTTACTTCTTTTTGGGCTTTCTCACCCTATAGATAGTCAGAAATTTCATGGCACCAAAGTGAGTACATTTGGGCCTACTCACCTGATAGACCATCATGTGTTTTGTCACCCTAGAGTGAGTGCACATTCTAGTCTTTTAGCCTATATCTAATCCACAACTAGTTGTATTGACGATCAAAGCTTCATCTAATTCTCAAAACTTGTGTGTTCCTTTGTTCTTATGATTATTTTTCCATGGGATCTTCATCTTGGGGGCTATATCATCGTTCTTGAACATTGTTAATCCATCTTGCTAACATAGGTGCATATGAACCCTCCTCTTGATGTTCATGGCTACTATAGTGTGAGTTTGAAGTAGGTTCATCCTCTCACTAAAGTGGGTGCTAAATGTTCCATAGAAAAATGGCCCCTTTTCATTTTCATGGCCTTTTAGGTCTTCTTTCATGGTGTTTGATCTATTTTGCTCTGATTTCATGATATAATATTATGGCTTGAACACGCTTATTTAGGTACTCAAATTCAAAAAAATAAGTCTTGTGAAGGTGTTATGAAGTGTTGTAAAAAAATTCCAAATTTTTCTAGACTCAATTTAATATAATTCACATAAAATCACCTTTTTACACATCGATAAGTCCTATTTTCAAGTGTTTTAAGGTCTTGTAACAAATATTCACACTTTCCTAGGCATATTTCCCTTATTTATCCCTTTCTTATGACTTATTCGACCCCTTTATGGCCTCATATGATTTATTTAAGTGTATTTTTTAATATATTCTTGACAAATAACATTAAATGAAACTTAATTCCCAACACCTAGATTCAAGCCCTAGGTGGGAACCATTCACCATGGGTGGTGAACGAGTGCCCCTTGGCTCCAAAATTTAAAATATTTCAAATTTCCTTTTGTGTTTTATTCAAAAATTACTTGATGTCATCCTGTGATGAGGTATGAATGGTTACTAAGGCACAAGATGGTATAAATAAGTGCTTTTACATCCATTTTAACCCCCATTCATTCAAGTATTCACTCAAGCATTCATCCGAGCATTCATTTTCAAGTATTCACTCAAGCATTCATCCGAGCATTCATTTTCAAGTATTGAAGCATCTTATCTCATTTCATCAAGCAATATTCAAGCACTTTAGAGCATCCATTAGCATTACTTCAGATTTGCATCATCAATGGTTTGGTAAATTAATAGCATTGCATGTTAATTTATTATTCTCTTTAATTTAATTATTTTATTAAGGGTTTGATTACCAAAAGTTGGGTTTGACCAAGGAAAACCCCTATTTACTCAACTAAGTTCATCATTTATCAAATTTGAAATCAGTTTCTTAACTTACTCAATTCCAAATATGTGCCAAGATCTTTCATTAATGGTCTGAATCCAATATGAAAACTCAATCCATCACTTTACTGAGCTCATTGATTAGTTTATTTGTGGAATTTAAACATAATCCATCATCAAGAATAAACTAAAAGATTAGAGACACATTTGATTATGGAGTTCACCTCTCAGGGCTATGTCTCTAGATCCACTCAATAAGCATGATCAATTTCCATTAATGGTGTCACTTGCAATTTGTCTACAATATTTGGTCTTCTAACTGCATATACAAAGCCATCGCTGGCATGAACTTTCAAGCCCTACAAACACTTCCTGATCCACACTGAACAAGTGCTTCCAACAATAACAACATAATCAATCCTTGTTCTTAAAGCATCAACTAAATGTGAACTAGTTACAAAGGTGTCTTGCCTCGTTTACAAAATCCATACTGAGCATGATTTGTACAATACTGAATACATCATTCTAGAATAAAGTAAAGTATCAAAAAAACTCTAGTTACCTGACACTAGATTCACAAATGAAGAAATATTCTGCACCCTTGCAAGAGAGAAATTTTTAATCTGGATTCTGAACAACACTCCCTCAAGTGAAAATTACACAATCTTTTGATGAATCCGCACAGAGTTTGAGAATCACAATTCTTCTCTCAGGATGCTCTACAAAATCTCTTCACTCAGATGCTTGGATCTCGATCTGGATCCTTGGATGCTTGATCTAAATAGCATAAACCAAATTGGGATACCTAATGCCTCACTTGCATCCCCCTTTTATACAAAAATTTGGCCCATTTGGTTCAAACCACAAATTTTTGCCATTTACCCCTTCTAAGGGTAGAATTTAACTAATCTCCCTTATTACAGATAAAAACAATAACCATTTTTTTTTAAGCCCCTTACACCTCACCTATTCAGGTGATTTAGTTTAGGGTTTTTTTTTTTTACTTCATTTAAGGAATTCATAATCTATTTAAAGGTTATTTTGTTTTAATTTAAGGAATTTGGGGGCTAATCCCACAAAGTTGGTTTACAATTTCTGGGAAGAACTAATTTTTGCTGAAATCATATATTTTAGAAAATATAATGATTTAATCCTTAAAAGGTTCCATTTAAAGAGTTCCAATTGAAGATAGTTTGACCAAACTACCTTAAATCAAACCCCCTTGGATAGAACCCCGCTAGTTTTAAACCATACCTATAACAAAATCTCCTTTACACCTATTAAAATGCTGATAAAAAACCACTTTTTATTTACCTTTTGGGGGATCAAATGAATTCATTTAAAATTTAATTTTTGCAAGTATGTATTCCTTATTATAAGCCTCCCAAAAAGTATAATTTTAAATAAATTTAATTTTATTAAATTACATTTATTTTTATTTCTTGTGAATGTAGGTTTTTCACCGAAAATCAAGCTCTCTGTTCTACACATGTGGAAAATAGCAGATTATTAAAAAAAAAATTTAAAATATTGATGCACTATATATTGAAGTCCTTTATCCAACAAAGAAAAAATAATTGAATTTTGATAAATACAAAAAAAGTTACACGTTATACGGTCGTGCTATGTTTGAATTATAATTGGTTTGAATTCAAAACTTTATTAAAGAAAAAATATTCAATAAAAAACTATCTAACCAAGTGGAAGCACTAGATATCAGAGTTAAAAATCTAAATTTGAAAGAATTAGAATTTTATCCTTCATGGAAAAAAATTATGCATTATACGGTGAGCATCACTTTTTAAAAATGTTGTTTTCAAAAAACTAGTTTTCGAGGGAGATGGAAAATGAAGCAATTTGATTCCAAAAATTTTGAAAAAAATATATTTAGAATCTATAGAAAAAATTTCACGAAACTCTAGTTTTCATCATCTTCAAATTCCTCATGGTTTAGCCGCTATAGGTGCCCGAAAGCGAAGATTTAGTTAGAAAAAATTATTTCAGTGTCTAGTTTGGCCAAAAATTGTAAACCACAACCCATATGTATATTCAAAGTGTTAAAAATGACACAACCCATATGTATATTCAAACCATTGCATGGCGCAATGGTGAACATTAAATTTTGGACAGCGGGGGTTAGGAGTTTGACCCCTACTAGACTTTGTGTTTTTCCCCAACCAATTTTAACATTGAACATAAAAAAAAATATATTGCCATATATGTGTAACAAACACCCCATGGGTGTAACAGTGGGAGCAGTTGACTAGCAACGTGGGGGTTAGGGGTTCAACCCCTCTTACCATTTTGGTGAATAAAACAAAAAAAATCAACCGATGAAGACCAAAAGGTGATTTACGAGGTTCCATGTGGCACTACCTCATTGGGCCATGTGCCACCATTCCATTTGTTGTCAAAGACACGTGTGAAACTCTGATTCGCCAGAAATGTTGACGTCACCTGTTGACTAGACTACCAACTCACCTGTCGATTGTGCATACTAATGCCACATCACATGTGTTGATTGGTCCATGTCATTTCTGTATGGTATGAACCTATTGGATCAACATGCTAACATCATGTTGATGTCATCATCTATATGGCCCAATCAACCCTAGGGCCCACCAACTTTGACTCGCGATAACTTTCGCGTCTGGGATTGAATTTCAGCAAAATGAGCAGTGTTAGGTTTTTATCAACAAGCTTTTCGATTTGACACCATTTTTGACTAATTATGATTCAGTCAAATTTTTGCCTTTTTGATTGGCCCCTTGTACCCTATTTTTACCAAAATTTGACTGTCCATAACTTTGACATACAAACTCCTTTTTTTCCTGTTCAAGTTGTGTTGAGTCCAGTTTCTTGAGCACTTTGACATGGTGCTAACTTCAAGTATAATTGGAATAGTTGAATTTTTAGGGTTATGAAATCCACCTAGATCCCCACAAAAGAACTTTTGGTCTCCAAAAGTTTACTATTCCTTTGCAACATGTCCCTCTCTCTATATTGACAGGGCCTCAACAATACCAAGGAAGGTTCTAGCATAACATTGATGCTCCTCCTTGCCCATAGCTACTTGAGCAATGAAAAGCTATGCCTCAACTTGATACATTCCTTCACCTTTGTACTTCAAAATGGCTGATTGAAGTCTTCACCATTCATCTCTGTCCATGCTTGTTGTAGCAACAAGGCCATTGAAAAGCTCTACAAAGGATTCAATCATCATCTGACTAAGTCTTGAAGCTATAACATACAAGTCACTCTTTACCATACTCTACTACGATGAGTTTTGATGTGTAGATGGCCTATCCAGGCTCTTCTTCTCCAATAGAAGCTTAGTGACATATTCTTTCCTTGATAATTATGTCAACCACTTGAGTCTGCTTAAGATCCCAAGTTCTCCATAAATCTGCAAGCAACAAGTCTTTAACCTACATAATGGAATCTTCAAGTATTCTCCTTTGGATTAAAAGAGATATGGCTTCAAAATCCTTTCAAAATATCAATCTTAGAGTAATACAACCTCATAAAAATACTTGCAAAACAATTTCATTTAGAGTCTTTCACTCAAAACCACACTGGTTTGATTACCACAATAAAAAATGGGTATACCCACAAAAGTGGTTTACAATTGGAGTGAGGAAGAAAACATTGAGAAAAATGACCCCATGCCAAAAAAAAATGTTTTTGGGGTTCAAACAAACTAATAGGTTCAAACAAACCAAAAGAGGGTTCACTAAAACCTAGGTTCAAGTGAACCCATTCAATGCAAGTTCCCACCATCCTGCCAAAAAACACAATGAAAACCCCTTTTTGAAAGGGGATTTGAATGAACCTTGGTTCGCTTGAACCCCTTGTGGTTCAAGTGAACCCCCCTTTTCCCACCTTTTTTCTCTTTGGCACCAAAAAAATTAGAATTTTTCCAATTTGAAGCTCGGATTGAGGATAAAAATGGAGAATAATTCACAAACCCAACTAGAACTAGGTAGTCCTCAGAACGAGCTATGCAGCGACTACAATTTTAATATGTTTTGGTTTTTATTATGTACTTTTGTTTTTAGTTTTATTAAACATAGTTTTTTCATCGAAAATCAAGCTATTTGATATGCACATGTGGAAAAATAGAATATTATCATTGAAGTTGTTTTTTGAAAAATATGAGTGCACCAAATATTGAAGTCCTTGATCCAAAAGAAAAGAAAAATAATTTTGATACATACAAAAAAGTTATGCATTATATGGTTTTCCTATGTTTGAATTGTTATTGGTTTGACTTCAAAACTTGATTAAGGAAAAATATTCAATAAAACACTATCCAACCAAGTGGAAGCACTAGATATTGGAGTTACAAATCTAAATTCAAAAGAATTTTAATTTTATCTTGACATGAAAAAAACATTATGCGTTATATGGTGAGCGTCACTTTTTAAAAATGTTGTGTTATGAAAAAACTATTTTTTGAGGGAGATGGAAAAAGAAATGGAATCTGATTCCAAAATTTTTGAAAAAATAATATTTAGAATCTACAAAAAAAATGTCATGAAACTCTAGTTTGCATCATCTTCAAATTCCTCACGGTTTAGTTGCTATAGGTTCCTGAAAGTGAAGATTTATTTAAAAAAATATATTTAAGTGTTCAGTTTGGCCAAAAAATGTAAACCAGTATTGTGGGATCACCCAAATGTAACATAAAATAAAGTTGATACACTTATTTAGTCAACAAGGTTTCCCATCTTTTACAAAGTTGAACAAAGGAACTTCCCACTTCTAGCTGATTTTGTTTCGATTGAGGTTCTTCACAGACTACCTAAGGGATGGTAACCACAGGTTCTTCTTTTACCTTAGCAAACTCCTATTGACTGGGTTCTTTTGTAGACCTCGGTGAATGTTGAAGCTCTGGGTGTATCTTCCAACATTTCTCAACCCAATGCCCACCGATTCTATAGTGAGTTCAATAATTTTGGGCTATGTCCCGCATTGTTGTTTCCTTCTTCGGAGAGGAACGTTGAAGGTGTGATGCATGTCTTGTCTCCTTAGCTTGCATGACTAACTTTCTACAAAGAATTTTCTTCTTTCTACACCTTACTACACAGTGGTTAGGTGAATGAAAAAATGTGCATGGTCACATATTCCATAAGGCTTGCACAAAATAATTACTACTTTCAAAATTAACAATAGATTTAAAGTATTCATCACCTTTAGATTTCCCTTGACTAGCTTGAGCACTGAACTACTTAGGAAAACTTGCTTCAATGCCTTTATCAAGTTTTGTGCCAAAATGTTGAAGGCAATCTGCCTTAGACTTCCCCCCATCATGTTCATCTTTTCTTGGAGATTATTTTTCATCACTGTTATTATCATAGTGTGGTTCACCTTCAGCTTGTGGTAGTTCTTTCTACATTGACTCATCACTTGAAGAACTTCTCACAAACATGGTTTTGGAACATTCTCTAATTTCTTATTTATCATAACCCAATCCTATATGACAAGGTCACTCTACTACTTCTATGGGATTAGGTATTCCTTGGCCATGAATTCCAATTCCTTTCCTACTGTATCCCATCTTCGTCAGCAGCTTCATACCATTACCCTTGGTATGTTTTTGAAATGATGCAAAAGCATGATCATTGTTAAAGGAAGGAATTGAACTTCATTTATTACGTTCTCTATCACTTGGTCAACTTTCTGAACATTTTCCAATGGCTTCTTCTAAACTTTTGTAGATGAAGCCTCCAAACTATTAGGTTGTGTGAGGGGTACATACCAGGAATCCTCTCAGTGTGGAAAGAAAGAACAAATGTTGGGATTTTCAATCGTAGGAGGAGTTTTTACAGTAGAAATTTCTCCCATTTTCTCCTCCACAACACTCTGCAACATCAAGTGTAATTTCCTCTTTTCGTCTTCCAAATCTTCAAGGTGAGTGAACTCAGCATTTTCCATTTGGAGACACTAAATGGCTTCCTCAAGTTATTGAAGCCTCTTGGAGTTATCTTGGTGGAGTGCTTCAATCATCCTTTTCATGGAAAAGAATTCATCCATCATGGATGCACACATTATCACCTTGGAAGCTTCCCCTTTCTCAGATGCCATCTTTCTAAAATCTCTTAGATGTTCACCTAAAAAACTTGCAAACTTGCAAACTAGCAAACTATTAAACTGGTCAAAATGGAAAACTTGAACAAACTAGTAATATACTTAACCAAGCAAATTGAGAAAATTGAGCTAACTAAAAAAATTGTCAAACTGGTCACTTAACCAAACTTGAGCTAAGAAACCATTTTGATACCACTTGAGTTGAAAAACTCTATAGTGTGTTTACTCAACTAAGTTCTTCATTTATCGGATTTGAAATCAGCTGCTTAACTTACCCAATTCCAAATTCATGTCAAGATCTTTAATTAATGGTTTGAATCAAATATGTAAACTCAATCCATCACTTTATTGAGCTCATTGATTAGTTTATTCATAGAATTTAAACATAAGCCATCATTAAGAACAAACCAAAAGATTAGAGACACATTTGATTATGGAGTTCACCTCTCAGGGCTATGTTTCTAGATCTACTGAATAAGCATTATCAATTTCCATTAGTATTGTCACTTGCAATTTTCTTACAACATTTGGTCTTTTGACTATCACTACCAAGAAGTTTCAAACCCTACAAGAACTTCCTAATTCACACTGAACAAGTGCTTCCAACAATAACAACATAAGTAGTCCTCATTCTGAAAACATCAACTGAATGTGAACTAGCTATAGAGATGTCTTGCCTCATTTACAATATCCATACAAAGCATGATTCAGACAATACTGAATATATCATTCCTGAATAAAGTTAAGTATCAAAAACACTCTGGTTACCTGACACTGGATTTACCAATGCAAAAATATTCTACACCCTTGGAATAGAGAAATCTTCAATTTGAATTCCAAACAACACTCGTTCAAGTGCAAATTCCACAATCTTTCGATGAATCTGTGCACAAAGAGTTTTGGAATCACAATTCTTCTCTTAGGATGCTATGCAAAATCTTGTCACTGAGATGCTTGGATCTCAATTTGGATCCTTGGATGCTTGATCTAAATATCATAAACCAAATTGGGATGACTAATGCCTCACTTGCATCCCCTTTGATACAAAACCACAAATTTGGGCCATTTACCCCTTCTAAGGGTAGAATTTAACCAATATCCCTTATTACAGATAAAAAAAATAACCATTTCCCTTAAGCCCATAACCATTTTTTTTTAATCCCCTTATACCTCACATATTCAAGTGGTTTAGTTTAGGGTTTTTTTTTTTACTTCATTGAATGCATTCATAACCTATTTAAAGGTTATTTACTTTTAATTTAAGGAATTTGGGCTTAATAAAGTTTTAAAAATAATACAGCCCATATGTATATTCAAAATGTTTCATGGTGCAATGGTGAACGTTACCTTTTGGATGGTAGGGGTTAGGAGTTCAACCCCCGCTGACCTTTTTATTTTTTTCCAAGCAAATGTAACATTGAACATAACAAAACAAATTGATTCCATATATGTGTAACAAATACCCAGCGGGTGTAATAGTGGGAGTGGTCGGCAGGCAACGTGGGGGTTGAGGGTTTGACCTACCCCCTCCCCCCTTTACAATTTTGGTGAATAAAATAAAACATTGCAATTGATGAAGACCAGAAGGAAACGTACAAGGTGCCACATGACACAACCTCATTGGGCCATGTGGCACCATTCCATTCACTGACAAAGACATGTGAAATGTTGATTCATCAAAAATGCTGACGTCACATGTTGAATGGACTACCATCTCACTACTAACTATGCATACAGATGCCACGTGGTAGGCGCTAGTTGATCCAAATCATGTCCATATGGTATGGACTTGTTTTGTTAGCATGTTGACATTATGTTGACATTATCATCTATATGGCCTAGTCAATCCTAGGGCCCATCAACTTTGACTCACAATAATTCTCGCATATGGGTTTAGATTTCAGCAAAATGAGCGGCTTTACGTTTGTATTGATGAACTCTTTGATTTGATGTTGTTTTTGACTAGTTCTGAGTCATAATTTTATTTTCCTTTCTGACTGCCCCCCTATACCTTGTTTTGACCAAACTTTGACATACTAAACTATAGGTTTTTGGGGCTTCTATGTGCTTCTCTAGCTCTTTGAGGGGTTTTTACCTAAAAGGAGAGAGATAGAGCCCAAAAATGCTAAGGGTTCCTTCAAATTATGTTATATATGATGTTGTCTAAGCTAAATGAAGTAATCTAAATGCAAATGAATGATTTGAATGAATGAATTTGAATGCGCAACTAAGATTTATGCCATTTTTGAAAACACACTATGATATGCAAATAATGAATTAAATTAAGAAATAATGCAGAAGAGAAAGAAATAGGATGAAACAGAGGGCACTTGGGAAATGTTTGATGAATCTGGAATGTTGTGAATGTTGAATGGAACTACTGAAATTTCACTATGGGACTCATTCACCCAGGGTGGCAAATTAGTCCTCCTCCTCATGAAAAAGTATTGGAAACTAGTTTATAACTATCAGGATCTAAAATTTGACAAAATTTGGATTTTTAGTCCTAAGGTGGGACTCATTTTCCACTGGTGGTGAATCAATCCTCTCCCAAAATTATAATAAATTAGTAGACAACTCTACAACACTAGATCTAGAAATATCTACTTTTCAGGTTGCTGAAGTTAATTATGTAGGAAACAAATAGAAAACCTTCACCAAGCTTGAAATATGAATGATTTTATGTGAAGCACCTAGTTGAATTGTTCTCCACTTTTCAACACCTAAAATCTTGTTAAATCTGCACACAAAAGTCTAGAAACACACATGTAAGAGGGGATAAATGGTTGGGGGTTAGAAAATAGGGGTTTTCCTTGGTCAAACCCCACTTTTGGTAATCAAACCCTTAATGAAATAAGGAAATGCAAGAGAATTTCATAAACTAACAACATGCAAATGTTAGCAACTTACCGAACCCTTGATGATGCAAATTTGAAGTAATGTCAATGGATGCTCAAAAGTGCTTGAATAATTCTTGATGAGACATTGTAAGATGCTTGAATGCTTGAGATGATATGTGAGTGTTGGAGGATATTCTAGATGTAAAATGAGGTGAAAATCACTTATTTATACAATCTTGTGCCTTAGTAACCCATTCATACCTCATAATAGGCCGACATCAAGTTTTTTTGAGTAAAAAACCAAAAGGAAATTTAAATTATTTGAATTTGGAGCTAAGGGGGACTCATTCGCCACCCATGTTGAATGGGTCCCACCTAGGACCTGAAAATAAATGTTGCGAATTATGTTGCATTTAATGTTGTTTATTAGGATTACATTCAAAAATACATTTAATTAAAGCATATGAAGGCATAAAGGGGTCAAATAATTCATAAGAAAGGGATGCATAGTGAAGTTGTGCCTAGAAAAGAGTGAAATCTTGTTACAAGACTTTACAACACTTCAAAATAGGACCTTTCGATGTGTAAATGGATGATTTTTAGCTGAATTGTAATCGATAGAGTCTAGAAGAATGTAGAAATGTTTCACAACACCTTCAAAAGATGTCTTTATTCAAATTTTAGTACCTAAATATGCATGTTCAAGCCATGTTACATCATAAAATCAATAAAAATTATATCAATCACCATGAAACCAAACCTAAAAGGCCATGAAAATGACAAGGGACCATTTTTCTACAACACATTTAGCCTCCACTTTAGTGTGAGGATGAACCTGCTTCAAACTCACACTAAAGTAGCCATGAACATCGAGAGGAGGGTTAAAACACATCTATGTTAGCAAGATGGAATGAAAATGATCAAGAGGGATGATCAAGCCCCTAGGATGAAGATCCCTTGGCAAACTAAGCATAAGAACAAAGGAACACACAAGTGTTGAGAATCAGACGAAGCTTTGATCATTAGTCCAGCTATTTGTGGATTAGATCTAGGCTAAAAGAGAATGTACACTCACTCTATGGAAACATAACATGTGATGGTGGGTGCTCCCACAAGTATTGGTTTATAATTTTTTTCCAAACTGGACACTGAACTAATTTTTTCTAACTAAATCTTCGCTTTCAAGCACCTATAGCTGCTAAATCGTGAGGAATTTGAAGATGATGCAAACTAGTGATTTTTGACATTTTTTCTATAGATTCTAAATATATTTTTTTCAATTTTTTTTGAATTTTATTGCACTTCTTTCTCCATCTCTTTCAAAAACTAGTTTTTTTTAGTAAAGACCATTTTTAAGGAGTGATGCTCACCATATGACACCTAAAATTTTTTCCTTGAAGGATAAAATTCTATTTTTTAAAAATTTATATTTGTAACTATGATATCTAGTGCTTCCAATTGGTTTCATAGTATTTTATTGAATATTTTTTCATTAATCATGTTTTGAAGTCAAACCAATTATAATTTAGACATAGGCGGGCCGTATAACACAACATTTTCTATATGTATCAAAATTATTATTTTTTTGTTGGATCAAGGACTTCAATATATAGTACACTCATATTTTTCAAGTTTTTCTTATAATATTCCATTTTTCAACTTGTGCAAAACATAGAGTTTGATTTTCGGTGAAAAACGTACATTCACAAGAAATAAAAAATAAATATAATAATAAAATTAAATCTATTTAAAATTATACTTTTTGGGAAGCTTATAATAAGGACTACATAATTAAAAAAAAAAAGTTATAAATGAATTTATTTGATCCCCCAAAAGGTAAATCAAAAGTAGTTTTTCATCAGCATTTTGATAGGTATAAAGGAAACTCTATTATAGGTATGGTTTAAAACTATCGGGGTTCTATCCAAGGGGATTTAATCTAAGGCAGTTTGATCAAACCCGCTTCAATTGGAATGCTTTAAATGGAAATTTTAAAGGCTTAAATCATTATATTTTCTAAAAATATGTGATTTCAATGAAAATTAGAATCTCCTAGAAATTTTAAACTAGCTTTGTGGGATCACCCTGGTTTTTCAGGTGAGAAGGCCCAAATGTACTCACTTTGGGGTCACAAAAATTTTGACTATCCATGGGGTAAGAAAGCCCAAAAAGGTAAGATACATATGCTAGTTGGTATGCACTCATAAACACAAAGGTGGCTATGGGGACTAGGTGGGCTTCCTGCTCAACCATATCAAAGTTATACCTCACGATAACTTTAACAAGGTTCCACAAGGAAAAAGGAATGTTTATGAACAAAAGGAAAGGGGGTACCACAATCATGCAAGTTGTGTTATGCAAGGTGGAAAAAATAAAAAATTTAAAAATTTAATGCAAAAGATGTTCAAAGGAGTCTTCTTAAGTTCATGTAAGGTCAGTCACTTAGGGAACATTGTGTGTAATGTATCTAAGAGAGGGCCAATCAAAGAATAGTATGTTCATGACTTAGGAGATGCAGTGAGTCACATCAAGCCATAAGAGGAATGTAATATGCTAAGATAGATTACACTTATGAAGGACATCACACCCAATGTCATCCACAAAGTAAAAAATGCATCATATAAATGACAAGGCTACACTAAGAACCAAGAATGCAAATGAATTATGGTAATGTATGCCCCTCACTTTAAAGGAATTGATACACATTGTTCTATGAGTAATTAATTTAAAGTGGAAAAGGAAGGAGAATGTGAAAAGTAAAACAAGACATGAGAGCCAAGTTGGAAAGCCCTATGCCAAGTCATATGTTTTGAAGTTAGGCTATGTCATGTCAAGGAAAATGAAAAGAAAAAAAAAAGGAGTTTCCCCCCAAAAAATAAAGCAAACTAAACACATAAGGGATCTACAGATTTTGGGTCAGTATGTTCGTAGCTGTAATGCTTTTATGAAAGAGCTCAAAACTGTCATCATTCCCCAAAGCACATAGAACTAGAAGAATGACACATAGAGAGAAAAAACAAAAAGAAAAAAATATCCATTTTGGGTCAACATGGAAGAGATGTTGCAGTCTTAAATTCCTTGCATCATCCCCAAAAGGAAAACACAAGTGAAAAGAAAGAAAATGAAAGAAAATGAAAAAGATTTTGGGTCAACATGAAGGAGACATTTTGGTCTCAGTGCCTTGCGTCATCCCCAAAATAAAAACACAGGAAAAGACAAAGAAAAAGGAAAAGGGACCTTTTGGGTCAACATGGAAGAGATATTGGGCATCTCTACACTTTGCATCATCCCCAAAAGAATAACCAAAAAAAAAAGTGAAAGGTGAACAAAATGAAAAAGTGAAGATGCATGACAAATAGAAGAATAGAGATACGAATAGAAGAAGTTCACAAATAGAGAGAGAACATAAAATGAACATGACAGGGGAACACAATACACACATGAAATAAAAAGAAAATTAAAGATGTAGAAAGGATAACAAGGCACATGCAAATCAACCATCTAATAGGTCATCTGCCTCCCAATCATGGTCATCATACTATTAGGGAAGTTAACTATCCAATGGAGGAATTGCAAGTGCCAAACAAGGATAATCATCAAGTTGTGCACTTGGTATGAGATATTTATCATCTAAGCTCATAGAAGAGGAGAATAAAGAATTCAAATTATGATGCACCTCTTCATCTATTTTAGCAATCTCCTCATCATCGTCTTCATCAAAATTAATCATGATGGGAGGGCAAAGAGTAATCTCTAAGGAAGGATGTACCAACATGGAAGGTTGTTGTATAGGTTCAGTTTGTTGTGAGGGTGGTGATGGACTATCTTGTGATGGAACAAGAGGATTATCATGAATTATTTCTATCAAAGGTGGAGGTTGGTGTTCTTTATTTTTTTCATTTTGTATTTTTTGGGCGTGAAAACAATGACGATGACGACACTCTCTAGCATCCTGATTTCTTTTAATTCTATTTTGAATTTGTTTAGATGTAAGAGTAGATTGGTCAACTATAGGATCCTTTGTTTCAGAAGGAGATGGATCAATCACTTTCTCCTTAGCTTTATACACTTTTTTTTATGTGTGGTGGCAAGATTGGATTACTTTCAACATCTCTTGGTCACTTAGAATGGGAAGGGTTGGATTATGGTGGAATTGGTAATGGTTTGTCAGGGTTGGAAGCAGGTTGGACCATGGTCTCATCTATGATAGGAGGTGTAGAAGTGGATGGGGATGTACCACTAAGAGACAATTCAACTATCCTCTTGGCTTTAAACTTTTGATATACCATGAAAAATAAATCCTTACGAGGAGTAATCGGTTCCATAGGTTTGGGCTAAAAATATCCCAATGAAAAGTTACCTTTAGAGGATGAGATTAAAACCACTATGATGTATGGTATATATTTCATTTCCATGTGGAAACTTCAAACACTTTTGAACAACCAATGGGACTAATTTCATTGAGCGAAGCCAAGGGTGGCCTAGCCACAAACAAAATTGGTTGGATTGTGAAATTATAGAAAATGTCACATCTAATGTTTTCGGTCATATCTGTAAGGGGAGTACGATCGATCTGATCGTAGGGCATGCAAAACCATTGTGTGTCTTAATCCATGTAGTCATTTTATTATAATGTCCATTTTGGCGATGAAAATGACAATAATCATTAGGTTTGAAGGTGGGTGGTAATGGCTGGTTTGGATCAAGTGGTCTAATGGGTCTCAAAGTGAGCATGTTTTGTTGAATTAATTGGTTCATTGTATTATGGAGGGTATCGGGTAAGGGAGTAAATTGTCTCTTGGGGTTCCCATAATGATAATGCACCACTGCTTTAACAATTGCCACTTGATTTTGAAGTTGTTGGGTTGGTTGCAGTTGTGAAGGAAAATTAAACTATAAGAAGCCTCTATTTGATTTGTGAATTTTTTTATTGTTATTATGGTTTTGATTGTTGTGTTCAGGTTTTTCAGCTCATCTAGAAGTGGATTTTAAATCACAACTTGAAACTAAGTTATAGTATTCACACGGGGTTGTGCATAAGTGCATAAATGAAGGGAATTTTTAGTTAGCTTATCCTAAAGATTTGTGTGCAATTTTTGATAAACATCTTTTGCAGATGTGCATTAGGAATATTGACATCTATTTGAGCATACAAGGATTGGTAGTGTGAGATAAAATTAGTTATTTTTTGTCTATGTTTTATCTACATCTCATGAGGTCAACCATTGTCTTTTTAGGTGTCATGTGAACTTGAAAGTTAGTTATGAAAGCATCCACAAGTTGATTGAAGGAATAGATGGAATGATTAGGCAAGTTAGAAAACCACTATATTGCAGCATCTTTCAAATTCCTAGGAATTTTTTTGGCTAAGAGCTTCTCATCAAGGAAAAAATCACTACACAAAGTTGTATAAGCATTAACATGGTTGATAGGGTCTCCTTTACCTCCATATTACTGAAACCGAGGAATTTTTATCCCTTGTGGCATCAGGGTATGTAATATTTCTAAGGATAAGGGGCTACTAAAGACATGATATGTGGGTGGAGTGGTTTGACCTTGGCTAATGGTGGAAAGTTGATGTTGCATGAAAGAATCAATGTTAAGGAGTTGTGTAAGGATAAGGCCAAGGTATGTAGGTTGAGGTGCAAGAGAAAATGGTGATGGAGTGTAAGTGATGTTAGGGAAAGTGAAAGGAATACTAAGGGGTGTAAAGGTAGTGGAGGGGACTTGTGATGCCACAAGAGAAGTAGGAATGTTAGGTGGAATTGCAAAAGAAGGAACCACATAACTAACATGTTGCATAGTTCTGGTGACTTACAGAGTGGTATAAGTTGGTATGGATGTTATGGTTGTAGGGAGAGGAACTTGAGGTCCTCCTTGGCTTATAGGATTGTTTGCGAATTGGGTATTAGAAGAGGCATGCTTATTGTAAATCTCAAAAAAATTCTTCATCACTTGCAAGCCATCATCACTTTCAATCAAATAATGAAGATTATCAATATTAGGTATGGTAGCTGTGGAAATTTTTTCAAGTGACAAGTCTTGTTGTAAATGTGAAAATTCTTCATAAATACTAATGACCTTATCTTGAGGAAGAGAGTTATTTTGTGTGTCAACACTCATTGGATGGAAAGCTGAAGACATAGAAGTAGTATTGTTAGTGTTGAATGCTTCATTGTACATACTAGGAGTAGGAGCTCTTGAGATCCCAAATTCCACAATGAAAGTGTTATCACGGGGTACCATGAGTCCAGAACTTCATCTCACCAAAGTATTATCAACGGGGCACCAAACACTCATACAAATATCACAAAGGAGAGAGGTGAAATCAAGTGCAAGGTAATCTAAAATGTCTAAATGCCAATAACAAAAATGCTACTAATTGTAACAAAGAATTAACTAAAGAAAAAAAAAATGCAGGAAAATGCCAGAAAAATGCTAGAAATGCTATTTAAAAAGTGCAAAGGGACTGATTCGCCAAAGGTGGAAAATGAGTCCTAGTATACATTTTTTTTGTTTTTTTCATAATATTTAAGATAATTCTAATGCTCTAAAGAATTAAATTAAGGATACATAATGCATATTTTTAGTTTTTCAATGATATGCAATGCAAAAATGAAATCTAAACAAATCTTTCACTCATGCAATATGAAAAGGCCTAGAATGCAAAAACAAAACAATGTTCTAATTGAATGTTGATGCAAATGTAATCTAGGATGCAATATGTAAATGAAATTAGAAATGCAAAGTTTCCAAAATGTAGGTTCACCAAAATGAACCATAGGATTTTGGGGTTTCTATGTGCTTCTCTAGCTCTTCTAGGGGTTTTCACCTAAAAGGAGAGAGATAGAGCCCAAAAATGCTAAGGGTTCATTCAAATTATGTTATGTATGATGTTGTCTAAGATAAATGAAGTAATATAAATGAAAATGAATGATTTGAATGAATTAATTTGAATGCAAAACTAAGATTTATGCCATCTTTGAAAACACACTATGATATGCAAACAATGAATTAAATGAAGAAATAATACAAAACAAAAAGAAATAGGATGAAACATAGTGCACCTGGGCAATGTTTGATGAATCTAGAATGTTGTGAATGCTGACTGAAATTACTAAAATTTTACTATGGGACTCATTCACCTAGGGTGGCTAATTACTCCTCCTAGCGAAAAAGTGTCAAATTTTGGTTTCTAACTATCGGGATCCAAAATCTGACAAAATTTAGATTTTCAGTCCTAAGGTGGGACTCATTCACCACTAGTGGTGAATTAGTACTCTCCCAAAATTTTGAGAAATCAAGATACAACTCTACAACACCATATCTGGAAACATCTTCCTTTTGAGTTATCAAAGTCAATTCTATAGGAAATAGACAGAAAACCTCCACCAAGCTTGAAATATGAATGAGTTGACTTGAAGAACCTAGTTGACTTGTTGTCCACTTTTTAACACCTAAAATCTTGTTAAATATACACACAAAAGTATACAAACACACATACAAGAGGGGAAAAATGGTTGGGGGTTAGCAAACAGGGGTTTGCCTTGGTCAAACCCCACTTTTGGTAATCAAACCCTTAATGAAAAAATGAAATGCAAGAGAATGGTAAACAAACATGGAAATTCTATCAAATTACCAAACCCTTGATGATGCAAATATGAAGTAATGTCAATGGATGCTCCAAAGTGCTTGAATAATTCTTCATGAGATGTTGTAAGATGCTTGAATGCTTGGAATCATATGTGAATGTTGGAGGATATTGTAGGAGATGTAAAATGAGGTGAAAATCACTTATTTATACAATATTGTGCCTTAGTAACCCATTAATACCTAATCATAGGCTGACATCAAGGTTTTTTGAATAAAAACCCAAAAGGAATTTAAAATATTTTGAATTTAGAGCCAAAGGGGACTCATTCACCGCCCATGGCGAATGGGTCCCCCCTAGGACCTAAAAATGGGTGTCGGGAATTATGTTGCATTTAATGTTGTTTATTGAGCTTATATTCAAAAATACACTTAATTAAAGAATATGAGGGCATAAATGGGTCAAATAAGTTATAAGAAAATGATAAATAGTGAAGTTGTGCCTAGAAAAGAGTGAAATCTTGTTACAAGACATTGCAAGACTTCAAAATAGGACTTTTTGATGTGTAAAAAGATGATTTTTAGGTGAATTGTAATGAATAGAGTCTAGAAGAATGTAAAAATGTTTTACAAAACTTCACAACATCTTCACAAGACGTCTTTATTTGAATTTTAGTACCTAAATATGCATTTTCAAGCCATGTTACATCATAAAATCAAAGCAAAATATATCAAACACCATGAAACAAGACCTAAGTGGCCATGAAAATGACAAGGGGGAATTTTTCTATGGCACATGTATGAACTCCTTTTTCGCCCATGCAATTTACTTTGAGTCTAGATTCCCAAGCACTTTGACATGGTGTTGATTTCAAGGGAAATTGGAATAGTTGAATTTTTAGGGTTTTGAGATCCACCTAGATGACAATGGCTTAACCCTTAAGGTGTGTAGTGTAAACCTCTTGGATAGGCTTCATGTGGATAAAAAATAAATCAACAAGTCCCTTAATCTATTAGTGGATTTGACAACATTGGAAGGGAACCATTTAGTGTGATTAATTTTCCTATTTCAATTGGAAAAGCTACACTAGACACACATATTCATGTCATGCCTAATAATATTTCATACAAACTTCTTTTAGGTAGAATGTGGATTCATGCAATGAATGGGCTCCCTTCTAATGTTCATTATAAAATGAAGAATGTCTACAAAAACACAATGTACACACTTGGCACTAATCATGAGCCTTATTGTGTCTTACAAATTGAGGAAAACAAAGAAAACCCCTTGAAAACATTAACACAAACTAAACAAGTAGCACTCATGCAATAGAAAGACAGAAAAAAACATTGAAGAAGTCACAAAGCTATTAGAAGATAATTGGGGTTCCTTAGACTTCAAACCAACATTCATGGGAGAATACAAGATCATAAACAAAGACTATTACAAGGGAAAATAAAAAGCACTAATTTCAACACAAAATTTGAAAGACCCTTCAAAAGCATCCACCTTAACCACTTCAAAACACAAGACAACAAATTACACAACAAACTTTGACGAAACTGAATATCAACAACCACCAAGTCCTAAAGAAGTGAAAAATCTTTATGGAAGAGGTTATGAGTTTATGAAACAACTTGGATATAGTGAAAAAGGATGTAGTGCTAGAGAACATGACATCTGTGTCCCTATAGAGACTATCACGCAAGAAACAACTCATGGTCTTGGTTATTGTCCTTTGATAGAAATAAACAAGCCTTCACTTAATATCAACACTATTACAAAAGATTCTTTGAAAGAAACACAAGAAACATGGAAATATTTGCTTAATGTCAATTTCATCATGAAAAAAACTAATGATTTGAATTTGTTAGATTTTACACCCTCCTGTAAAGGAGAGAACAAAATCTCAAAATCTAAAGTCTTTTGTATGTATGGCATCTTGTACTAAGCAAGAGATGTATTTGTTGCAAAATAAAGGAACCTCTTCTACCATTGATCAAGAGGGTATCTTGTCAAGAATCCTCCAAGATCACTTGGTATCTCTCTCTCCAAAAACTTGAAAGAAATTTTACTACAAACATTCTTTTTTCTTATCATAGAGTTCATGGTCATGCTACTAATAAATTTAATGATTTAAATAAAAAAATTCATCATTTTAGGGACTGTGGTGCTCTTCCTTGTGTTAAATCACCTAATTCCTCTAACTAATGCATACTTTCATCCTATTCAACTCACCCTTGTCCTGCACTAAGTGGGGGCAAGGGGTTAGTTAGCCTTGTTCTTATATGCCACTTTTCATTTCCTCTTTTGGCTAGTTGATCACCTTTCATGAACATATCAGAGCAAGATTGGGATGTGGATGACATGCCTTAAGTTTTCTCGCATGTGACATACTATCTTTTTCATGATGTAGCTAATTGGAAACATATGACTTGGCATATGGATTTCTGAATAAGCTCTCATGCCTTCTAGTTTAAAGAAATTTCTCACAACAATGGTGTTAGAAACCGCTTGAAAGTGGGGGCATACATCGGTACGCATGTTTCACTATGTGATTTTTCTTTTTTTCTTTCAATGTGCATGAACCAACAATTTTTTGATATGGGGGTTCTCTTACACTTCTAGGTTTTTGCACCCAAAAGGTGAGAGATACACTAGAAATCGTGATGGGTCACTCAATACTAATGTAAATATGATTGAAATATGTCTAAATGGAATGTCCTAAATGCTAAAAATTGATAAAATATATTGATTGATGAATGAAAAATAAGGAAAAGCAAGATGTTTGAAAACATAGTGTTGTATGCAAGAGGGCCTAGAAATGCAAACAAACAGTAACAAAAATTACAAAAAATTAATGGAATTGAAGATGTGCACCTAGACACTAAAGAAGGTTGGAATGGACATCTAGAATCCTATAAAATTCATTGTTGAAGCCCACTAGGACACATACACCAAGATGCGTGAATTAGTCTGGTTTTTGGAAGATTGTGCCAGAACAGGTTTTAGACAAAAGCGTACTGAAAACTATAAAAAAGCTCTTTTTTGGGCTTGGTAGTGGGACTCATATGCCATTTATGGCATATCAATCCACTTTGAGAATTTGAGAAAATCAAAATTTGAATCTGTACCTCCTAATC